>JAXIVJ010000864.1:0-170000 GCA_036785665.1 Chirona hameri
TCTTTCTCTCGCTCTCGCTCTCGCTCTCGCTCTCGCTCTCGCTCTCTCTCTCTCTCTCTCTCGCTCTCGCTCTCGCTCTCGCTCTCGCTCTCGCTCTCGCTCTCGCTCTCGCTCTCGCTCTCGTTCGCTCTCGCTCTCGCTCTCTCTCTCTCTCTCTCTCTCTCTCTCTCGCTCTCGCTCTCGCTCTCGCTCTCGCTCTCGCTCTCTCTCTCTCTCTCTCTCTCTCTCTCTCTCTCTCTCTCTCTCTCTCTCTCTCGTTCTCTCTCTCTCTCTCTCTCTCTCTCTCTCTCTCTCTCTCTCTCTCTCTCTCTCTCTCTCGTCCTCTCTCTCTCTCTCTCTCTCTCTCTCTCTCTCTCTCTCTCTCTCTCTCTCTCTCTCTCTCTCTCTCTCTCTCTCTCTCTCTCTCTCTCTCTCTCTCTCTCTCTCTCTCTCTCTCTCTCTCTCTCTCTCTCTCTCTCTCTCTCTCTCTCTCTCTCTCTCTACATTTACACTTACACTTACACTCACTCACTCACTCACTCACTCACTCACTCACTCACTCACTCACTCACTCACTCACTCACTCACTCGCTCGCTCGCTCGCTCGCTCGCTCACTCACACTCACACTCACTCTCCTGCTTCACTCTCTATTGCAAACAATTTGAATCGACTCATTTCCTGACTCATCCCCAAACATGTCAGACTCATGAGTCGATCCATGAATCAGCTCGGAGTTAGTTACAAATCTCCTCCATAGTCGCTAGGAGTGGCGCTTACTGCATGCGATTCGTGGCGCGGTCCGAGACTGTGCCGTGGCCAGATTCGGGATGGCTCGTGACGTCATCGTATTCCCGATATCATGGTCGCCGCTGTCCTGGGGCCGGACCCCACATGTCGCGCTCAGAGCAGCGTCCACGGTCTCGTGTAGCGAGTCTGCTACCTCGGCGACCTCGTCCTCAGACCCCGGGTCACAGACAGGAGCACGGGACAAGGCGTCTGGGATGCAGTGTGCCGTTCCTTTCTGCCAGGTGGCGGAGCAGGTATATTGCGTGAGCTTCTCACGCAAACGCTGGGGACGCGGGTTCTCAATCTCCGAGAGCTGCTTTCAGTTGAGGATGGGCAACAGCGGGCGGTGGTCCACGACGAGGTCGAAGTGCGGGAGGCCGGCCAGGTACGTTTGGTATTTCCGGCACGCCCACAGGCACGCCAGACACTCCAGCTCGATCACCGCATAACGCGACTCCGTGTCGGTCAGGAAGCGGGAGCCACATCGGACCATCTTCCAGGTGTCTCCGTGCAGCTGCAGCAGTACAAACTCCAGTCCTCGGGTGCGGGCGGCGTCCGTCTACAGAGCGGTAGGCAGGCGCGGGTCGAAGAACGCCAGTATAGGTGGCGCCACCAGTGCCTCCTTAACGTCCTGGAACGCCTCATCGTGCTGCGTAGTCCAGTTCCAGACGTTGCGTGGCTTCAGCAGATCGCGGAGAGGCTGAGCAGCGTTGGCGATGTCCGGGGAGAATCCGCTGAGCTGGTTTGTCAGGCCCATGAACGAGGAGGTCGGTCACGTTCGCTGGCCGCGGAAACTCGTTGACCGCCTGCAACTTGTAGTCGTCGACTGTGTAGCCATGCTCGGTGATGCGGTAACCACAGAAGTCCAGCGCCTGGCGCGCGAACTTGAATTTCTTCGGGTTGTTTCTTCGGGTTGTTTCTTCGGGTCACAGCGTCGGAGGATGCTGGTTACGTGCGCGAGGTATGCCCGGTAGGTGGCGTCATAGGCGAGCAGGTCGTCTACGATCTTGATCGTCTGAGGTATGTCGCCGAGGGCTTGGTCTCCACGCCGGTTGTATTCGTCCCCACTTGAGACCAAGCCCATGGGGCTTCTTCTAAAGCGCATTCTGCCCCACGGCGTGATGAAGCACGTCAGGTCACGACAGTGCTCTGCGATGGGAACCTGGAAGTATCCCATCGTGGTGTCCAGCGCGGTCAGCCACCGCGCGTCTCCTGCGATCCCGGCCACGGAGTTATGGACCGGCCTGGCAGGGTACGTGGGCCTCTTCACATACTTGTTGAGTCTGGTCAGGTCCACGCACAGTCTGACGCCGAAATCCTTCTTGGCGACAGGCACCACGGGATGGCACCAGCCGGTTGGATGATCGACGGTTTCTACGATCCCTCTGGTGATCAGGTCATCTAGTTGATGCTTGATCTCCTCACGCCAGCAGTATGGGATGGTTCTGGCGGCGGTCAGAGCGGACGGGGTAGCATCATCCGTCAGCTCAATGACCATCGGACCGCCGGTCATCTCTCGAAGGGTCTTGTTGCCGTCCAACACATGTCGAGAGTGGATCTTCAGTGCGGTTTCATGTTCCCTGATGACGGCGTCAGGCGGGTCGTAGTCGTGTTCCCATGCAGGGACAGGACCGGATGTCGGCTGCTGCAGCTCAGGCAGCTGATCCACGGGACGTTCGGCGGTTGATCCGGCAGATGTCGCTAGCTGTCGGTAGGTGGTGCCACCCGTCCGGAAGGCGGACAAGATCCGGCAGGCGGACACCGGTCGGTTGCGAACTGACACGGCTGCAACTGATCCGGTCAGCGCACGTGCGGTTCGCAGGGGCAGCGGACCGGCACCGCGTGATACTGGCCGGAATCTGGCGGGGAAGTCGGCAGGCAGGATGCGGAGGCGCACTGAGTCATGCCAGCTCAGCAGGAAGCCGGTCACCTCCTGCAGGACGTACACGGTTGTGACGGCCTCGCAGTCCCCCAGCGTCACGGTTGCTCGGAACTGACCGGCACAGGTCAGCGGTGTGCGTCCAACAGATGAGAAGTGAGCCCCGTATCCCACGGGTGTCATCTTGCATGCAGTGACGCCCAGAGATGCCGCCATGTCAGCAGCCATAACAGTCGCTTCTGCGCCGGTATAGTGCACAATACAGGGCACAGTACAGATGTGCAGAGTACAGATGATGAGCCGGCCGGGTGGGTGAGAGTCACCTCCACCCGCGGCGTGGGCCGTGCCGCCACCTGATGCACGTGGACGTCGGCAACAACCCGCCGAATATCGGAGTGTTCCCCAGCCTCGTGTCCTGGCGCCGGTCCAGACGCCCTGCCTCGGCGTGACCTTGGCCTGCCCTGGCCCGGCGGCCAGCGATCAGGCGAGCGATCACGTGACCTGGCGCCGTTCCAGCCGCGACCAGGCGCCGCAGCGCCGCGGGCGGTCGGTGGAGCGGAGCATGTCACCGCGAAGTGACCGGTGGCTCCACATACGTGGCACGATGCGTCCACTGCAGGACAGCGTCCACCGTCAGCGTGCGGGGTCCGGCCGCAGCGTGGACACGAATCACGATGAGCACTATCCGAACGGGGAAGGGCGCGGGCTCTGCGATAGGCCAAACCCGCGCCACGCTGGCTGGCTCGCCACGGAGCGCCGCACTGTTCGCGCTAGCCGATTCACATGCGCGGCAGTCCACAGCCCTCTGCAGGGTCAGCTTAGACTCATGTAATATGCACTTCAACGCCTCCTCGTCGCGCGAGCCAGTCACAATCCGATCACGGTACTGATCATCTATGCACGATGGACAAAAATCACAAAACGCTGCGATTTCTTTGATGCTGCCCATGAAGTCGTCAAACGACTCGCCGGGCTCCTGCGCCCGCGAGTAGAAGTGGCGACGGTCTAGAATCATGCTCCGCTGGCCACGGAGATGCGCCTCCATGGCGTCCAGCATCTTCGGTAGGTCGGCGTCGGGGTCGTGCTGGAGGCTGTACCGTAGCGTCCGGGCCCAGTTGTCATCCAGTAATGACATCTTAGCCGCCTTTTGCTCGTCGGCTGACATCTTGTCTAGGCGGGTGAGGAGACGGAAGTCGGTGAAAATCCGGCGCCAAGCGCCGAACTCCTTCAGCGAAGCAGACGATGTCAGGTACGGCGCCGGGATGGCGCTGGATGGCAGCCTTATAGGCGGCGTGGATGCGGCGACGGCTGGGTCGGGTGGACTGCTCACGGCCACGGTTGTGTCGCTCCGCGGGGGCGGCGGCCTCTCCTGAACGGCCAGCACCCGCTCCAGCATGGAGGTGAGGCGCTCATCCCTCTGAGACGCCTGCTGCTGGGCCGCGACCGCCATCTCGGACTGCTGCACCAGCAGTGCCGTGAGCCGCGCATAGCTGTTCGTCACTCATGGCGAACGCACACTACACAGCACACGAGGTTCGATTGTCGGTATCGCACACTATCGAATAGCTACCGACCGCGCCATGTTCTGTTCGTCCCCGCTGGGCCAATCCAACACGCCGTTGAACAAAAGGGATATATTAATTACTGGACGAAGCTGTCGTCTCGAGCGCGCGAGCGTGACTGAGGCTTTGGGCGGCGCGCGCAGGCGCCAGCTGGCGGCGCCTTGACCTCAGGAGATCGGCAACACAACAACAGATAGAGCATGACCTCCTTATCACGCTCATACCATCTTATAGTCGCACATTCAAAATCAAAGGATTTAGAGCAGGTCATAGGTTTAAGGTCAAACAGTGGACTATTCCGATTTGCATGCAAATTGACACACATGTAGAGCATGGCCTCCTTATTACGCCAATACAATCTTAGAGTCGCACATTCAATATCAAAGGCTTTAGAGCATGTCATAGGTTTAAGGTCAAGCACTTTAACCCTAATCCCTGCGGGCGGCCAGAATTACGTTAACCTGCGGGGGGGGGGGGCAGATTCTGTCCCCCCCCCCGATATCTCGAGAACTGCTTGGTCGATTTCGATGGGGAAAACGCAATTCGATTCGTAATGATAAGATCTCTCTTTTTGGCCCCGAGATGTTGGTTTTGTTAAAAAATGGGGGGCCAGGGGACAAAAATCCGAAACTTTTGGGTGTTTTTTGAAAGGTCATTGCGGCCATGTGGCTTGACAGATTTTCATGCTCCAAACGTTTTTGAGCTTCAAATGTACTGGTATTTAATATATCAAAAGGCAAAAAAAAATGGAAAATCATAGGCGTATTCAGGGAATGTAAAATGGGGGATTTTCTGGAAACAAATATGTGCTGTTCGTGATTGTTTGGGACGACATGAACGTCATATGTGGGCATTATATGCTGTAATTTCTTAAATTTGATATATTGCGCATAGGCGGATCCAGGAAAAAACATGGGGGCACCATGCGCGTAACGCTTTTATCATCTTACTAATTTGAAGTTGGACCTAATTTTAGGGTGGGTATCGCCTCTCATTTTTTATCCTGAGTGCGCCTCTGCCCCAAAAATATGTACAATCCCAGTATATATGATGCATATTGCATTTAAATTGTTTCTGACGCATTTATTGCATTGTAAACCACGAAGGAAGTATGCGACGCAAAACCGCATTCGTAACACTCTCCCCAAAACAGGAGCCTGGAACCGCCTCTGCTGCACCGTTTTTTTCAAATAAATTTAGACACAACACGCGCCATTCAATTTTGGGAAAAGTCACAAGGTTTCAGGACGCTATGCCTAAAGGTTTAGAAGCGGCAAGTAAAAAGCCACCGGGAGGGGCAGAATCTACCCCGCAGGGAATAGGGTTAAAGAGAAATAATTACCTTTTTCCACAAAAATGGAGTTAGCACTTGAAATCGCCAGACGAGACCAAAATATATTGTAAATTCATCACATTTTGCATGAAAACTTTCCTACCGAAAGATATTTCAAGTTAAAGTTGATAAGCGTTCCACACTTTTAACGACCGGTACTTGCAAGTACTTTTGGTCCTCATCAAACTGCGGGCTTTTCCCGTATTGTTTTTTTACGCAATGGAGTGGAAAATATATTGTGCGTTCTGCTTGTTGTGATTATATGCCCGGCGATCTTCTAAAACTAACAGCGATTGGAAAAAGTGGCAATAAAATCGGAAGCTCATCGATGCACATCAACGGCGGTAAGTGGTTGCGACCCTCCATTTTTGAAAATAAATTCATTTGTTTTCAACATTAGGAGTATTGTATAATTTGTCTGTGGCTGTATATAACACTATGCTTTATATTATCATGAAAAATAAAAAAAATCCCAAAAAAACTAACAAACAATAACACAAAACTAGCAATTAAATCGGAAGCTCATCGATGCACATCGACGGCGACCTATTTAGCGTCGGCGATTTGTTTGCAAAGCATTGTCATGCTTCTCGGCGCACTTAACCATTGTGGCGAGTTGTTGCTAGTAGCGCTTTCGTTCTCCATGGCAACCAGGCGTGAGCCAATGAAAAGCCAGAACGTATTCCCTTTCTGGCTTTTGATTGGCTGACGCCTGGTTGCCATGGAGAACGAAAGCGCTACTAGCGTGTGTCCGAGCAGCGCTCAGTTTGATCGGAAATGTCACAGAGCCTCCAAAAATGCCGCAATGGATGTAAACAATGGTAGGGAAGGGCAAATTTGTCAATGACCTTCATGAAGTACACAAGGTACTTGTTTGGTATTTTTCCCAAACTTACAACTTCGAATTTGGGAATAATTTTATTTAATTCTTAAATTTAAATAAAATAATTTTAAAACCATAGCGGTAGCCTAAGAAATTGTTGCTAACAAAATCAAAAGGTCATTATTTCCCTTTAAAGGGAAATAATGACCTTTTTCCACTAAAATGGAGTTAGCACTTGAAATCGCCAGACGAGATCAAAATATATTGTAAATTCATCACATTTTGCATGAAAACTTTCCTACCGAAAGATATTTCAAGTTAAAGTTGATAAGCGTTCCACACTTTTAACGACCGGTACTTGCACTATTTCTGACCTTTTGTCAAGTACTTTTGGTCCTCATCAAACTGCGGGCTTTTCCCGTATTATTTTTTTACGCAATGGAGTGGAAAATATATTGTGCGTTCTGCTTGTTGTGATTATATGCCCGGCGATCTTCTAAAACTAACAGCGATTGGAAAAAGTGGCAATAAAATCGGAAGCTCATCGATGCACATCAACGCGGTATAGTTAGTGGTTGCGACCCTCAATTTTTGCAATTCGATTCATTTGTTTTCAACATTAGGAGTTGTTTATAGTTTGTCTGTGGCTGTATATAACACTATGCTTTATTTTATCATGAAAAATAATAATTTTTCCCAAAAAAACTAACGAACAATAACACAAAACTGGCAATTAAATCAGAAGCTCATCGATGCACATCGACGGCGACCTATTTAGCGTCGGCGATTTGTTTACAAAGTCATTGTCATGCTTCTCGGCGCACTTAACCATCTCGGCGCACTTGGCGAGTTATTCCTGATTAGTATACCCAAGTCCCGTAGCAGGCTTTGTTAATGACGTCATTGGTGCCATTCTTGTGTAGCATTGCAAAATATATCTGATTTCGAGTTGAAAGCTAATTAAAGACTTATTCAAATGATTGTTTTTAAGTTTGAATTTTCTTGTTAATCATTATTAAAGGTATTTTATCACTGTATTTCATAGTAGTTGACACTTCAGAAACTTGTGACGTAATAATATTGTATCCAATATGCATTTCCCTCACCTTTTGCCATTGTGGCGCAGTGCCGAGTGCTTTGCGAATACTAGCTTGCCTGGGGTTCAATTCATTCCGCTCTTATTTTATTCGAGTTGGTATAGTTTGCATGTTGTTGTTATTCATGACTTATACTGATAGTCAGTCATGCATCACGGATGCTTCACGGATTGCTTCACGGATCATTGCGCTGCTCGAACGCACGCTAGTAGCGCTTTCGTTCTCCATGGCAACCAGGCGTGAGCCAATGAAAAGCCAGAACGTATTCCCTTTCTGGCTTTTGATTGGCTGACGCCTGGTTGCCATGGAGAACGAAAGCGCTACTAGCGGGTGTCCGAGCAGCGCTCAGTTTGATCGGAAATGTCACAGAGGCTCCACAAATGCCGCACTCGATGTTAACAATGGTAGGGAAGGACGAATTTGTCAATGACCTTCATGATGTACACAAGGTACTTGTTTTGTATTTCTTCCAAACTTACAACTTTGAATTTGGGAACAATTTTATTTAATTCTTAAATTTAAATAAAATAATTATAAAAATATAACGGGAGCCTAAGAAATTGTTGCTAACAAAATCAAAAGGTCATTATTTCCCTTTAAGTAAGGTGACTTTAAACCTATCTGACCTGCTCTAAATCCTTTGATTTTGAATGTGCGACTCTAAGATTGTATGAGCGTAATAAGGTCATGCTCTACCTGTGTGCCAATTTTCATGCAAATCCAAATAGTCCGCGAATGTGTTGCCGAATGTGAATGTGAGCTAATTTGCATGCAAATCCGAAGACTCCGCTGTTTGACTTTAACGTATGACCTGCTCTATAATCCTTGGATTTTGAATGTGCGACTCTAAGATTTGTATGAGCGTAATGAGGAGGACATGCTCTACGAATGTGCAAATTTTCATGCAAATCGGAATAGTCCGCTGTTTGACTTTAAACCTATCTGACCTGCTATAAATCCTATGATTTTGAATGTGCTACTATAAGACTTTATGAGCGTAATAAGGAGGTCATTCTCTACCCGTGTGCCAATTTTCATGCAAATCCGAATAGACTGCGAAGGTGTTGCCGAATGTGAATGGGAGCCAATTTGGATCAAATCCGAATTGTCCGCTGTTTGACTTTAAACCTATGACCTGCTCTAAATCCTTTGATTTTGAATGTGCGACTCTAAATATTTTATGAGCGTGATAAGTAGGTCACCAATGTGCCAATTTTAATGCAAATCAAAATAGTCCACTGTTTGACTTTATACCTATCTGACCTGCTCTAAATCGTTTGATTTTGAATGTGCGACTCTAAGATTTTATGAGCGTAATAAAGACATAAAGACATAAAAGACATAAAAGAAAAGTGCAACAAAGAGCCTCTTGGACCCATCCGAGGTTGCACCCCCCCCCCCCCCCATCCCCCCCCCCCCTCCACCAGTCTCGCCCCTTCAAATCACCTTACTCTACCTGCATAAAAGAAGGCTAATCCCACGAGTATTTATGAACTAATCCCTTCTCTGTAAAGTATTTATCTAATCTAATTTTGAAGGAAGCAAGTGTCACTGCATCAGCGACATCCCCTGGTAGGATATTCCAATGTCCTACAACCCTTCTACTGAAAAATGACTGTCGTAGCCTAGTCCTACTTTGTTTCATAATGAGTTTATGCTGATGACCTCTACCTCGATTTTCCCTATTGAACTCAAACATACCCTTTAAATATCCAGAATGCTGACTATTTACAAATTTGAAGACTTCAATTAGATCTCCTCTTAGCCTTCTATATCTAAGTGAAAACATACCCAATTTCCTTAATCTATCTTCATAAGGTAAACTACCAAGACAATTAATCATTTTTGTTGCCCTTTTTTTAACTCTTTCTAACAACCAGCAATCTTTCTCATATGTTGGAGACCAGGCTTGTACACAATACTCCAAATGTGGTCTAACGTATGCACAATACAGTTTTGTTATTACCTTTTCACTCTTGTAGGAAACATTTCTGTTAATGGCCCCTAGCATTCTAAGTGCCTTTTTCCTAGCTTCTACAACCTGGTCTGACGCTGATAGTCTATTGTTTACCACACCTAAATCTCTTTCCTTTTCAATCTGCTCCATTTTCTGCCCACCCATTTCATACCTATGTTTACTGCTAACCCGTCCAGCGTGCATAATCTTACATTTACTCAAATTGAATTTCATCTGCCATGCTTCAGACCACTCAACTAGCTTGTCCAGATCTAATTGAAAAACATCCTGATCATGTTTTCCTCTAATAATCCTGACAACTTTTAGATCGTCTGCAAATTTCAAGACTTTGCTGTCTATACTGTTCTCAATTGCATTCACAAATATTATAAAAAGCAATGGGCCCAGGACTGAGCCCTGTGGAACCCCACTGAGAACCTCCTTCCATTGTGATTGGCACCCATTCAATATAACCCTTTGCTGGCGTCCTGAAAGCCACGTTTCTATCCAATCCAGAATCTTGCCCCTGATCCCATGAATTTTAAGTTGCAACCCCAGTCTTGTATGGGGGACTTTGTCAAATGCTTTACTGAAATCAAGAAAAGCTACATCTAGCTGTTTACCCTGATCAACGCTATCTGTTGCAACATCCAAAAACTCCAGAAGATTAGTTAAACAAGAACGGCCCTTCCTAAAGCCATGCTGTGTATCTTTGATGAGTTCATTTTGCTCCAAGAATTCAACAATCTTATCTTTGATGATTGATTCAAGCACCTTGCAGACTAATGAGGTCAGACTAACTGGTCTATAGTTTTCCTCTTTACTTCGATCTCCCTTTTTATGAATAGGAACAACATTTGCTCTTTTCCAATCAAGTGGAATTTTACTATCTGCAAGTGATTTAGAAAATATTATGGCTAATGGAACCGACAACTCCCTTTCAGATTCTCTTAAAAGTCTAGCATGGATTTCATCAGGTCCTTCTGCCTTGTTAGGCCTTACTTTCTTTAGATATTCTAGAACAAGTTCACTACTTATGCCACCTAGCTCTCCTATAGTCTCCTCTGTCTCTAGCTCAGGCTGAAGTGCTGCAATACTACTCTGGTCCTCGATAGTAAAGACAGATTGAAACTGATCATTAAGCACTTCAACCATTTCACTGTCCTTGCTAACTAACACATCATCTACCTTAAATGGACCTATATTTTTGGAAACTGTACTTAACTTATAAAAACTGAAGAACTTCTTACTATCTGCATTACAATGTCTAGCTAAATCAAGTTCCTTTGCCCTTTTAGCTGCTCTGACCTTTTTCTTAACTGAATTTCTTGCATTCTGGTAGGCCTTCTGATTTATATCTAGTGAAGATCCCTTCAAAATGCCAAATGCACTTCTTTTAGCTTGTATAGCACTCCTTACTTCTGGGGTAAGCCAAACTGGATTGCCCTTGGTTCTGTTACGTTTGTGCCTGAGGGGTATATGCCGATTTTGAATTTGGCTTAATCTAGCTTTGAAAACATTCCAGGCCTCACATGCATCTAAACCTGCCAACTCAACGTTCCATTTTATCTGTGCAAGGTCATTTCTAATACCATCAAAATCAGCCCGGCTGAAGTTTGGAACCATAATAAGGTTATCTTTGGGCCTCATTTCTGATGAGATATTGAATTTAACCATATTGTGATCACTGGTTCCTAGACCTGCACAAATACTTATGTCACTAACTAGATCACTGTTGTCTGAGAATACAAGGTCTAGAATGGAGCAATGTCTGGTTGGCTCTGTTACAAACTGATGCATGAAAAGCTCCTCTTCAAAGATTTGCCTATACAACCTACACTCATTTGTTTCCTCTGCTATACTTTCGTATCCTCTTAAGTTAAAATCTCCCATAATAAGACACTGAGCCCGAAAGTTCCTACGTATTTCCTCACAAATATCTTGGTCTGTTTCAGCTTGGGAGTTCCTTGGAAGATTCCCTGGTCTGTAAAATGCACCTATCCTCAACCTTCCTCTGTTTCCTGTACCAATTTTAATGTCAAGCCAGATTGATTCTACTTCTTTTACTTTACTAGAATCATCAACTCTAGTAGTGCAGTACAAGCTATTTACATATACAAACACTCCGCCTCCCTGCCGTGATTCTCTGCAGTATGAGAACATGTTATACCCTTGTAACTCGAAATCCTGTAGCCTATCCCTATTATACCCCTCACTAACCCATGTCTCGGTTACACAAATGATATCAGGCTTTTCAAGGGCAACATAACACTCAAACTCATCAAATTTAGACCTAATACTTTGGGCATTCAGCAACACACATGTGATCTTATACTTTGAGCTGACTCTACTAATTCTGAGGGAATTATGATCTACTGTCCTATTCTGACATGAACTTCTACCAATGCTTACTTCTTGATGCCCTAGTACTAGCGTCCCTGAACCCCCCCTCCTACCTAGTTTCCCTGAATGACACTTCTGTAGGCATCTCCCAAAGCCCTTGCCCCCTCATCCGATAAGTGAAGCCCATCCTTCATATAGTACCTATGCCACTCATAGAACTGATCCCATAAGTCTACATAACTAAGCCCCATAGCTGAACATAAGTTCTGAACTGAGCTGTTCACAGACAGAGCTCTCGAGTACCACTCCTCACTGGCTCCACAGCGAGGGAGGATGCCAGTCACAATGACCGGTTTCCTGGACTCCTTCAACCTCTGCAGCAGGCTCCGGTACTCCGCTACTATTCTCACACTCTGCCTAGGTCCTATGTTGTTCACCCCCACCTGTATTATAACTGTCTCCGGGCTACTCCTACCCAGTTCTGCCTCAATGACAGGGCCCATATCAACTACTTTTGCCCCCGGTTTAACTATACATTTGTCCCTCTTCCCACAGAATGTTCGCCTTAAGGGCCTTACCCTTGAGTCCCCAACCACTAAATGCTGAATCTGTACCTTGTCACTTTCAGCTGCTGACTCTAACGCACTGAACCTATTTGCTAGTGTAACCTGCTGATGTTCCCTGGGGCTGTACTGCCTGACTCTACCCTGAACTTTTGTCCATCCCTCCTGATCCCCTTCCCTCTTCCTCCTCCAGATTCTGCTACCACCCTCCATTACCCAGCACCCCTCCTCATCCTTACTGTCTGTGGCCCTAGCATTACTTTCCACAATGTTGGGTCTCCAGAAACGTGACCCTCCAACACACTTCCAAACCCCAGCCGCACTATCCACCTTTGCCTTATCCTCCTCCCTTATGCCCCTATCAGAACTACCACTGGTCCCTGATCCTGTAGGCTCCTTTTCTGACCCCCTAACCACAATCTGCGCATACGTTCCTTGGTCAGGAGCTACACCCTCTTGCGGCTCATCTCTACACCTACACTTACTTAACTGCGCCTCAAGCTCCGCTACTCTAGCCTGGAGGGCCTCTAGCTCTGCTACCTTCGCCTGCATCCTAGTCATGCTCATTTGAATACACTAGTAACTTAGGTATATAACTTAGGTACTATGCACTTTTCAATACTTTACTAACTTAACTTAACTTTTTTTGTTTTTTTGTTTTGTTTTTTCTTCTTCTAAACCTTAACTAGATCTAGGTAAAGCTAGTAACACAAATCAGCTATGAGTGCACCTAATACTAGACTAAATATCTAATCCTTAAATAAACTGAATACTAAATACACCTTAATTATCCCTAATTTTCTAAAATATCTACTTATCCAACCCTGCAACTAATAACACAAAAATAAGACTAAGACAATTTTGGCGCACACAAGCTAGAATGAAAAGTCCTTTAAACAGCAAGTAAGAGGTAACAGCTAACTATGAATGCTTAAAAATAATACTTAAACGATCCACAAAACTAAATATCTAATCCTTATATCTAAATATAATGTGGTTGCTCAAAAAATACACAAAACAACAGAGCTATCCAACAGCTACTTAGCTTTCTAAAGTAGGGTTCAGAAGGGGAACGTGATTTGATTTTTTATAAACTAGATCTAGGTAAAGCTAGTGACACAAATCAGCTATGAGTGCACCTAATACTAGACTAAATATCTAATCCTTAAATAAACTAAATACTAAATATACCTTAATTATCCCTAATTTTCTAAAATATCTACTTATCCAACCCTGCAACTAATAACACAAAAATAAGACTAAGACAATTTTGGCGCACACAAGCTAGAATGAAAAGTCCTTTAAAAAGCAAGTAAGAGGTAACAGCTAACTATGAATGCTTAAAAATAATACCTAAACGATCCACAAAACTAAATATCTAATCCTTATATCTAAATATAATGTGATTCCTCAAAAAAATACACAAAACAACAGAGCTATCCAACAGCTACTTAGCTTTGCTAAAGCGGGGTTCAGAAGGAACCCCGCTTCTAGTCAAAGAGGTCATTCTCTACCAGTGTGCCAATTTTCATGCAAATCCGAATTGTCCGCTGTTTGACCATAAACCTATGACCTGCTCTAAATCCTTTGATTTTGAATGTGCGACTCTAAGATTTTATGAGCGTAATAAGGAGGCCATTTTTTACCTGTGTGCTAATTTTGATGCAAATCGGAATAGTCTGCTGTATGACTTTAAACCCATCTGACCTGCTCTACATCCTTTGGTTTTGAATGTGCGACTCTAAAATTATATGAGCGTAATAAAGAGGTCACGTTCTACCTGTGTGCTCATTTTCATGAAAATCGGAATAGTCCGCTGTTTGACCTTAAACCTATGACCTGCTCTAAATCCTTTGATTTTGAATGTGAGACTCTAAGATTTAAAGAGCGTAATAAAAAGGTCATGTTCCACTAGTGTGTCAATTTTTATGGAAATCCAAATAGTTTGCGAATGTGTTTTCGAATATGAATGTGAATGTGAGCTAGTTTGACACCCGTAAAAAAATATGCCTCCTTCAGGGTTGCCCTTGAAATATGGTAGCAATATGGTTTCTTCATTCTGTGCCAAATATGACGCATAAGGAACATTCAATGAATCCGAATTCGCGAGTATTCACTATTCTATAACAAAACAAAACTATTCTATAACGTTGTATATAGCAGGCATCTTGTCTATAATATTTAGTAAAGTGAACTTGGTCTATAACACTGCAGCGACAACAACAGCACAATGATGCGTTGTTGAAGGGAGTGACTTTGTGATAATTCTGATATATTAAGTTGTCTCAATTTCACCATATCGCATCCTAATTATCACATTTTGCAGATTAAAGTGTTCCTCCTACAACGTTTGTTGGCACAACACAGGTAGGTACCTAGCTTAGTTCTCATTGTAGCCTGGTTGAGAGGTTTGAGTTGGCATTGTGAATAGACTGGGACAGATTCTCGAAAACTGCAGTTTTAATTGTTTGCTTTTTGTCTACTGGTTCCCTTTTCAGGAATTTGTTCTTTAAAATATGACCATCATATGGAAGAGTTTATGTTTTATACTGACTGCTTGGACATGTTTATATTGATACACCAACTAATTGCAATTACAATTAGAAGGTTAACTACCACAACTCCTTCACTGACCTCTGACTTTGTCACATTAGATGTGGTAAGATACTTTCCTTCTGTGCCAGGGACTGGGGTTCATATCCCTTGGCGGGCCTCTGAAAAAGTAATCCTGGCTCCTCATATACCTCAGAAGACTGAACAGAGTGAGAGTTCCAGTTAGTGCCTTGGTCCCAAGAGTGGTGCTTGGTCCACAAACCAAACTACCGCAACTCCTGACATGACATGGGGTCTGTTCCAGTGGCTTGTTAAAAAAAAATGAGATTAGTTTAGAGGAAGTTGGAGGATCACTGATTTGCATTGCCATGGGAACAATTTTGGATGAGGTATCAGCTGTTTGTGAGCATGCCAAGTAGACAGTGCTGATGTCCAGATCCACAACAAATATGAAATACCCAATTTTGAATTTTGATACCCAATTTGTAAGTACCCATGGGGAAAATGAGAAGAAAAAATACGATTTTCACCACTTCAACTTCACATTCAGTCCTCACTCTCTTTCTCTTATGTGTAACAACAAATCTGGCGTCAGAATTACAAATGAATGAACCGTGCCACTAATGTCTACCATAGCCTCCAAAAAAAACACTTTTCATTTCAGAGGAGTTTGGAGGAGGTTTGAGGCGAGCTTGGAGGAGCTTAGAGGAGTTTGGAGGAGCCACGGGAACGATAATTTTAATTTGGAGGAGCTTTGAGGAGGTTAGAGAAGGTTAGAGAAGCCAATGGAACAGAGCCCATGGTAGGCTAAACAACCATAACCACAGACATGTAACACCAGACTTCATGCTATTGGCATTCATTAGTGTGTTGGTATCATATATGTTGCCAATGGCATGAAATCTGTTGTTACATGTTTCAACATACAACATTATGGCTGTTAACCCGATAGGCCTTTCCATCCTATTGGTAGTGTTTTGGTGCTTTAGGGTGCATACACCACTGATGGCATGACATTTTAATTTTTAGAGGTGTTTGGTGTTTGGTTAGTTAATCCCCATTAAAATGATAAAAATATATATCTCACTACAGCCAATCCTGACTGTGGATTGTTGATCCTATTGCCATGAGCTGACTGTCTCAAATGTCACTGATTGGCTGAATAATTGGAAATGGATTAGTATAATAATAGGGAATATAGGATTAACTATTGTAAGGTCTGATATGCCATTATACCAGACTTCATGGCAGTGATGGTGTATCTGTGCTTTAGGGCATATTCATCACCAGCACCATGAAATAACTGGTTTTATGTTTATGTATGTTTAGGATACCTACCTTATGGTAGTTTGCTCTAGTTGTGCAAATACATAATGATATTGTTGGTTCCAACATTGGTATTCTGGCAAGTAAAGGACTATGACATGTCCTGCTACCTGAATAAATGAATATCACTACTAATCCTAAGTGAATGTGAATATACCTAGTACCTACTGCCTATGTAACTTGGGGGTGTTATCCTTGGGATGCAGTTTGGTGACAGTCATTTGTTGCCTGTTGGTTTCAGCAATGACCGCTTTCTGATTTCTTGTGTATGTCCTGTGCCTAACAACTCCACCTGTCTTCATCCATGTGCTTTTAAAGCTTGTTTCCATTTCTTAGATAAAAAAAATATCCTTGCTGGCTGCTATCTTATCTTGTTGGCTACTATCTTATCTTGTTGGCTACTATCTTATCTTGTTGGCTACTATCTTATCTTGTTGGCTGCTATCTTATCTTGTTGGCTGCTATCTTATCTTGTTGGCTGCTATCTTATCTTGTTGGCTGCTATCTTATCTTGCTGGCTGCTATCTTATATTGCTGGCTACTATCTTATCTTGTTGGCTGCTATCTCAGTGACCTGAGGTCATATTCCAACCAAATTGGAATTTTGGTGGTTGTATTCGGAGATGAAGACTCAAGCCAACCATAACAGGAAACCAGTCACTTTGCCAAGTCACTGAATGTGCTAATAAGGAGTATGTGTACCTGCAATTTTGAATATGGCATTGGTTTGGCTAAATTATCAAGATGCTACCCAAAAAAGCAATTCTTCAAAAGCAATATATTTCAAAAACATAGCCTTGCATATGCAGTATAGATTGCAAGAAGTGGCACAGATTTCAAAGGTGGTGCATGTTATGACATTGGGTCTGTTCCATTGGCTCCTCTAACCTCCTCTAACCTCCTCAAAGCTCCTCCAAATTAATATTATCGTTTTCGTGGCTCATCCAAACTCCTCCAAGCTCCTCCAAGTCCAAGCTCGCCTCAAACCTCCTCCGAACTCCTCCGAAATGAAAGGTGGTTTTTCGGAGGAGGCTATGGTAGACATTAGTGGTGCGGTTCATTCATTTGGAATTCGGACGCCATATTTTGTTTTTATTATATGCATTTTATTTTATTTTAGGTTTATTTTATGCATTAATTAACGATCTTTCTAACTTCCTATTTGAAGAGCCTCTGTTTGTCTGTATGTCGTTCACACCCCGGGACCTAAAGTACTGCCTGAGCCAAGCTATAGTGTTGTGAAAAGTTCCAGCCAGCATGGGACTCGAACCCATTACCTTTCTGTTACCATGACGACGCTTTAACGAATTAAGCTAACCAGTCGGGTGTCGGCGGATGTAGGAAGGCTGCATCTCCCCTAGGTACCACTCGCGGCTCGGCTCGGCATGGGGCGGAGCCTGTTCGCTGGTTGGGGCGGAGCCTGTGTGATATGACCCCGGGCTAAGTGGTGGGCTGGGCCCGAGTAGCAGTGTCGCGCGTGGAGTGACCGCATGCGGGGAGCGAGGCATTCTGTGGCCGGGAGGTTGGGTGTGATGAAGAGCAATAGCGCTTACTGCTTATGGCCGTGCAATACTGCCATCCAATTGACGATGGTGTCTACGGTTTTGAGACAAGAGCACGCCAATGCACGCCTGCAGGTCACCCAACCAATGTGAGTGAACGTGAACAGGGTGCGCCATTTTTAAAGGTTCGACATTAACCCGCTTCTGATTGGCTCCCAAAAAATGTAAATGGGTTAATGGGTCACTGGGTTATCGGGTCAATGGCATAGCGGGTCATGTTATCTCGAGAAAAAAAAATGTGAATGTGTTACGGGTGAACGGATTAACCATCCACTAGTATTTTAACCCGCGCTTGACCGGGGGGGGGGGGGGATATTGCCCCCCTGTCGAATAATCGCGATAACTTAAAAACCGTTCAAGATATCAACCTGAGACTTGCAGTACCTTCGTCCACATCAATGCTACGGCGGCTCAGAAAAAAAAATCAATCTATTTCGCCGATGTTTTCAAAAGATATACACCATTGTGGGACTTCACTTTGCGCGAAATTAGCGATAAAATCACCCAAACTTAAAGCAGCTGTAAAATGGTGATATTTTAAGATAAACTAAAACCAAAAGAACGTAAAGATAGGAAATTGAACGTCCTATCAAACTGCTATCTCGTAATTTTGAAATCTTTGGTTTTTGTTCCCATTTTTGTATTGTATTTTGTGGGGAAAACTGTTTTCTTTTGTTAAAATATAAAAATGGAATATATGTGAAAGAATGGTGTTCAAGCAATGTACCAAACAAATTTCAAATGAATATCACCTTTTTTGACTGACTTATGGCTCCCTAAGTATGAGTAACGTCATATTGATATATATGACGTCATATTGTGAAATTGTTTTTGTTTTGCTTGTATTGACCAGATAAAGACAAATAAATGCCAGCACTGTATTTCTGAGACAAAACTAGTCTAGAAACATGCCTTTTGTATTTAAATTTATCCATTTCAAATTTTGAACATATGTGACTCATGACATATTGTGAAATTTCGTGTTTTTTTTTGCTTGTATTGACCAGATAAAGACAAATAAATGGTAGCACTGTATTTCTGAGACAAAACTGGTCTAGAAACATGCCTTTTGTATTTAGATAGATTTATCAATTTCAAATTTTGACCATATGTGACCTGAACTTACCATATGTGACCTGACCTAAGCTTGACATTAACATTACTTAAATGAGGTCAGATGGTAAAATGACCTTCACTATCGAATGCTACGTATACAATAACTCATAAAACATGTATTGCATGACTTTCGGAAATTGTATGCGTATAGTGACCTTTTGTGACCTAACCTTGACCTTTGCCAACAATCTCATTTTAGGTCATTCGGGATGTGTATTATACCTTTGGGAGGACTTTGGGTGATCATGGTCGCAATCAAAGGCTTTGGATGGAAAGTATGGTCCATAAACTCAAATGCCTCCATTTTGACCTTTGACCCGACTTTGACCTGATATGTGGCCTCAATTCGAAAATTTCGAGTATGTTTTAGATGCATCTCATTGAGAGCTTTCGAATGCCGCGTTGCGCGTCTCGCTGCGATCATTGGTTCCGGAGATAACGGGAGGGGCAATATCCCCCCCCCCCGGTCAATGGTGTTCTGCTGAGTCAAGCGCGTGTTAATCTGCTTGGTAAGGATGCTTGGTCAAGCGCGTGTTAACCCTCGCCCTACGGGGGGGGGCCTGACAGCCCGGCCCCCCCCCCGAGGTTTTTCTTGAATAACTTTTTACACATGCATTGCATCTTGCTGAAATTTACGGTAGCTGAGTTTACAACAATTATACGTATGCTGTAAAAATTTAATTGAAATTGGTGAAGTAGTTTGGGAGATAATCATGTTTTGATGACGTCATGTTGGTTAAAAAAAAATCGTGGGAAACGCAAACGCAATTCACCAAAGATACAAAATGGTATTTTCTTTTAAATGGCAATCCCGAATTTTCCAAATTTATGGGTTTTTGACCCCTATAATTTAAAAAAAAACTTATTTTTTGGGGAAAAATCCCCACAATCAAAATTTTCAAAGATGTTAAAAAAACGGAATATATGTGAGAGAACTGAATATGGACAATCATCATCATCATCATCACGTTTATTTTGCATCACATGTAGTGACAAATTCCAAGAGCAGTGGCCAGTGCGCACACACATCATGGCACAAAAACAGAGCATCACGATATTGTACAGTACAACATCAATATCCCAAGAGACCACATCAAGGCTAAAAGGTCGGCATCACCATATATTACCTAATACCATGGCATCACCATAAGGCGCAACAGATGACGGGCAGTTTCATCTGTGCACGATGCCAAACAACGGAGTGAGTCAACGACTCCATCAGGCGGGCACGCTTCACACGCTGATTGACGTGCTGTTTCGCCTGCAAGTTAGAAGAGACAACAGTGTCAAGATGCTCTGTCTCACTGACTACTCTAAGTTGTTGGTCAGTAAGGAACCATGACGGTGCCTCTACCAGTGCGTCACTGCCAAACACAATACAATGACTCTTGGTCTTGGCTTTCTCAGGACTCGTGAACTCTAGCCTCCAGTTTATTTCAAACTTCTCCACAAGAAATAGGAGATGACCAAGATAGCTGACGTTACACGATAGGAGACACAGATCATCAGCATAACAGGCCGCCGGAACATGACATCCATGGAGGACTGCCCCTCTGCCGCTGTCATCCAGCGCCGCTAATAAAGGACGGAGGAAGACATTGGCCAGCGTTGGCGACAAATTTGCCCCTTGCCTAGTTCCCCTGTGCACTCGGAAGTCACGAGACTGAAACCCTCAAAAGGCTACTTGACCAAGCAGTTCTCGGTACCACCACAGCAATAGGCACCAAGTTCTGTCACTCAGAAGCTCGATGAGGTGCCAAAAAAGACCGTCATGCCAAATCCGGTCAAATAATTTCCTAGCGTCCAAATTGGCCGCAAACACAGGAGAGCCTCTCCTTAGATGCCATTGCACCGTCTCACTGACCAATAGGGACGCCTCAATATCCATGTAGGATATTGAGGCTCAATATCCATATACGAACAATACCCATACCAAATTTCAAAGCCATATCTTCATTTTTGAATGAGTGATGGCTCCCTAAGTGTAAGACACTCATGGCGTCATTTTTAAAAACAACTTTTTTTAAACTTTTTTGGGGGACAAGATACGAACAAATAATTACCTTTTCTGTATTTCTGAGCCAAAACTGGTCTAGGAACATGCCTTTTTATTTACATTTATCAATTTATAATTTTGAGGTTTTCTGAAGAGCAAAATCGCTGTTCTGGACGTGGTAAATCCGAGGTCATTCACTTGACCTGGAAGGTCACCCGTTGACCTGAAACCTAAAAGTCGCATACTGTTGGATTCCTCTCATGACAGGCAACATGCTGGTTCTTACCGCATTGCTCAAAGTTGCTTGGTTTGGAAGTTAACAGGGGGGCTGTCAGCCCCCCCCCCCGTAGGGCGAAGGTGAAAAAAGCTCTCGTAGGGCGAGGGTTAAGCTATTCAGCATCATTGTATCTATTGAACTCTGCGTTCCAAACGATATTTCCCTTGGGGTGGCGGCTGGCGCAATATGACTTCTCCACTACGTCCCGAACAAAATGCATTTAAGATTTGTTGACTCCTGTGCAAAATTATTTTTGACCAGAATCTTCATGTGACAACTTTGATTTATGTTTACAAGGGTGCAGAATATTGTCTGATAGCAGGCTGCGCTACCATCTATTGTGTATCCTGTTCCGTTTAGCGTTGCAGTATTGCGGACAGCCTACCCTCCCGGCGGACAGGGGCCGGCGAGATTGCCAGCATTTACCGCAGATCTAACTGCTCACCAGCCGGGCTGCTAGTTTGAACCAAATAGTATAACCAACTATGTTTGCTAGGCCGCAGACACGGGACAGGCTAGTCTCCCGCGTCAGTACCTAAACCAGTGCATTACGCTATTCAAAGTGCGCTTTCGAGCGAGCCACGAGCCCTTGTGTGACTCAGCTCAGCCGCGCAGCCTTGTCGGCGGACTTAACGAGCGCCACCAAGTGTTGATTTTTAGCGCAGCCGAGGCACAGTTGTTGGCCGCGCAGAGAACACCTGCGTGATTACCTGTCACGCAAGCTGGTCCGGGGTCAGGCGACTAGCGCTGCGCGCGGCCTCAGTGCCCGTGAGTCGTCCGGTGAGATGCCAGTTGCCGTCATGCGGTGTCTGTCTGCTGCCGTTCTGCTGCTGCTGGCCGCCCTGCTCACCGCGGGTCAGGAAACGCCAACCGAGCCGGCCGCCGCCGCCGCCGCCGAGCCAGCCGAACAGCAGGCGCCGACCGATGCTCCTGTGGAGTCTGCTGTCGAGCCGCCGGCCGCCGCCGGTGACGAGGTGGACGTAACCGCCGATAACGCCACTGACGACGAGCACGTCGAGCACGACCACGAGCAAGCCGAGCACGACCACGACCACGTCGCGGAGAACGGCACGGAGCCGGAGCACGACGAGTGGACGTACCGTGCCGAGAACGTCACCGAGCTGCCGGGGAACGCCACCGAGCTGCCGGAGAACGTCACCGAGCCGGCCGGCAACTTCACCACCGAGCAGCCGGGGAACGCCACCGAGCCTACCGGCAACTTCACCACCGAGCAGCCGGGGAACGCCACCGGGCCGGCCGGCAACTTCACCACCGAGCAGCCGGGGAACGCCACCGGGCCGGCCGGCAACAGCTCGGACGCGACACTCTCCTGCTTCGTGTGCAGCACGGCCACGGAGCCGGTGTGTGACGACCCGTTCAGCGCGGAGGCGGCCGAGGCGGCCGGCCTGCTGCAGCAGTGTCACTCGGTGCCCGGTCTGCGTACCGTCTGCCGCAAGACGTGGCAGATGGTGCCCGGCAACACGCGCGTCATCCGCTCCTGCGGCCACGACAACGACGTGCGCTCGTGTTTCGTGACGGCCGAGGCGGTCACGGCCAGTCACGTGTGCCACTGCCACGAGGACGAGTGTAACGCCGCGCCGGAGGCCCGGGTGGCGGCCGCCGGGCTGCTGCTGGCCGCCGCCGCCGCCCTCCGCGCGCTCTGCTGAGAGACAGAATCTCCGCTCTGTTCGCGGCTATCTGCTGAGGGAGGAGGATCTGCTCCGTCCGGTCCGGGGATAGCAGCATTAACCGGAATTGGCAACCCGCGAATTCGCGCTAATGTGCGAATCAACGAATATTTGCTTGCACGGGAATATCGTCAATCCCAAGTACTGTTGATGTAAACCTCCACTGCTTCCGTTAATGCCACGAGCCCGTCAATGCTACGAGTTCGCTAAAGGCGGCCGCACACTGCGTCATTCGGCGCGCGATATCGCGGAATAAAGCTGGTCCGGACGAGCTTTTTCTGTGCTGAACACCGCGGAACAGTGATATCGCGCGCCGAATGGCCCAGTGAGCGGCCGCCTTTAGTGAGGGGGGGGGGGTTCTACTTCTACATTTCGACTGTAGACGATAACTGTACGGTGTTCTATAATATAAGCCGGCAAATGTAGTGTGAATCATTTTTTCAACCAACTAAGAGACCAGGCAGTCGTCTGTTGTGCTTGAACAGTGTTGGGTATACCTATGGAGATACCCAGTTTTGCTTCTTTGTGTCCAGCTGGGTAGTGGATTTTTCAGTTTATATTGTTTCATGAAGATTATTGCTATATTGCTGTTGACTTGTAGCACAATCTCGCTATTGACATGATGAGTCAACTGTGAAGGTCTTGCCTGTTTGAACTCTGTAGCTGTCGGGAATCGACGTGAATTCCTGAACTGTAAATATACCTCGCGGTGGGAAAATCGGCCAGCTCCGTATTAAAATAACTATGTACAACTATGAAATATAATACAACATACAAAATACTATGTCAGTGGTCAACTATCGGCGACTGCTCAACTCGACCGCATTAAGAACTTCTCTACCGAGTGTAATGATGTGACTTACTCCGCTGCGGGTGGCCAGCTTTGTGCCCCTTTAACGGTTAGACCGGGCACGTGTGGAGCTTCGTATTCAGTTAGTGGGTCGTCGGCTTTTCGCCATTTTCAGCTATGAATAGACCAAAATGGCATTTATCACACTTCTTTGTAGAAATTCCAGCCCAGAGTCCTTTTTTAAGTTATTTTAGCTTTATTGTATAGGCTTATTTAGCAGCAGGCTTATTTAGCTTATTGTATAGTCTCTATAAGTCATTTCGTCATCATTCGTTAATTTTCCTAATAGCATCACCTCACCAGAAGAATCGTAAGCGTGCGGTTGGCGTTAGTCAACGGCCTTACCAACTGGCGACTGGCTTGTGGTCTAGCGACAGCGAAGCACGGTCGACAGCTGTGTCAGTGCCAGTGACAATCAGTTGCAATCAGCTACTTCTGCTTGCCTAATCGCCCTCTACTCCTCTTATGCTGGCAAGTACGAGCTGCTGACAATGTACTGGCAATGTACGGCTCGTACATTGAAGCGTCATACCCAGTGCTGTTGTGGTTTTAAGGAACTATCGATGGGTACATCGGTTAAAAATAGAACAGATAAAATTATATAGAAAACTGCTTAAACACATTAGACAAACCCACTCCCTCTCAACAGTAAATATGTATCCATTCAAGCGGAGGACGATCCTGTGCTGTATGCAGTCGTGTGCACGGATCCTGATAACGGATCCCGTGTGGGACTGATCCCAGGAATATGGATCCCAGATCCACTGGGATCACAGATTCACCTTCACAATTTGTCGATGGATCCACTGGGATCATGGATCCGACTTCATAATTGGCCAAGAGATCCACTGGGATCCGAGATATCGGGCACCCTTTTGTTTGGGGATCCACCGGAATCGCACTTCCCAGACCCGTTATTATTAGGATCCATATTTTTAGAGCCTATAATTTAATAAATTATCAGTACTTTTCAATTAATTCAAATGAAATAAGCATGTTGGTATGCCTTTATTCGATTTCATCAAGAGATGCCATCATTTTGGCATAACATTTACATGGGATTCTGTCGGATCCAAGCTATATTAACTTTCTGTATCATGGTATCCACTGGGATCCAATATCCACTGTTACATTGTGATGCCAGATCTACTGGAATCATATATCACTTCATAGCATCCATGGATTTGGTTGAAAGATCCTCTTGGAACATGGATCCTAACCTGGGACCCATTCACATTGCACATGCTGGGCTGTATACATGCACATTATTATACAACCATAATTTTGATGTTTGCTCTAAGGTATCTATTGTCAATACATTCTGAAGCAGCCGTGTGTTATCAACTATCAACTGCGGTAGAGCTGCCCATCTCAATGCCAACCACGCTGAGTGTGCTGTTCGGTCGACACCTTGATACGCAGAAGGTGTGTACATATTTATACAGGGGCGTAGGAACTATGTTTAAGTTGGGTGGGGGGGGGGGGGGGGGGCAGGAGGCATTCTGAAGTCGATTATTTCCATGCAACGCCCATAGGCGTAATGTTAAAATTAAAAATGTTGGGGGGGGGGGCGGCTGCCCCCCTGCCCCCCCCCCCCCCCCCCCCCCCCTGCTCCTACGCCTGTGTATTTATATTTGCTCATGTATAACTGGGCTCAGCTTCATATCTTCCATTGTCTCGCTACGGAAGTGTCCAGCAGGCAGTATTGAAACACCGGTTGTTAACCAGCTGTCTTTTGCCGTGCATCACACGCTGGACCGAACGGTATGACACAGACGGGGCATGACCACGCTATAGTTCCCAACCAGAAGGTATCACCAATCATCGTTCATGGCTCCTCAGATTTATGCAGAAAACGGGTTTGACTATGTATATTTGGATTCGTAGGTACCCTTGACATTCACGTGCACTGGCTGCGAACCAGTGCGCTGTAGCTGGGGCTTGAGATCCTCGTAACAATGGCGGTACAGTGTTTCATCGGCTCTCGACATTAGCAGAGGACCACTGAGGTGACTGCTGGTCGTATGCTGTGGTTACATGACCACTAAGGTGACTGCTGGTCGTGTTCAGTGGTTACAGGACCACTGGGGTGACTGCTGGTCGTATGCTGTGGTTACAGGACCACTGGGGTGACTGTTGGTCGTGTGCTGTTGTTACAGTATCTCTGGGCTGGAGACGGCGGCAGCACGGGGCGCGGAGCGGACGTCGCCGATCCGCCGCTCTGACCCCTGACCTTTGACCTTTGGCCGGTCCTCACTATGCTGTGCACGTACGTGGTGCGCCGCTGGCTGCGGCTCTCGGCCGCCCGACACGTCGTGAAGCTCACTCCGCAGCAGGTTAGTGTCAGGTCAGCAGGTCAGTGGGGCCGGACGGGTCACCAGCTCACTCCGCAGCAGGCCAGTGTCAGGTCAGGTCAGCAGGTCAGTGTCAGGTCAGGTCAGGTCAGCAGGTCAGTGGGGCGGGACGGGTCACCAGCTCACTCCGCAGCAGGTCAGTGTCAGGTCAGCAGGTCAGTGTCAGGTCAGGTCAGCAGGTCAGTGTCAGGTCAGGTCAGCAGGTCAGTGTCAAGTCAGGTCAGCAGGTCAGTGGGGGCCAGACGGGTCACCAGCTCACTCCGCAGCAGGTCAGTGTCAGGTCAGCAGGTCAGTGTCAGGTCAGGTCAGCAGGTCAGTGGGGCCGGACGGGTCACCAGCTCACTCCGCAGCAGGTCAGTGTCAGGTCAGCAGGTCAGTGTCAGGTCAGCAGGTCAGTGTCAGGTCAGGTCAGCAGGTCAGTGGGGGCCAGACGGGTCACCAGCTCACTCCGCAGCAGGTCAGTGTCAGGTCAGTGTCAGATCAGGTCAGCAGGTCAGTGGGGGCCAGACGGGTCACCAGCTCACTCCGCAGCAGGTCAGTGTCAGGTCAGCAGGTCAGTGTCAGGTCAGGTCAGCAGGTCAGTGGGGCCGGACGGGTCACCAGCTCACTCCGCAGCAGGTCAGTGTCAGGTCAGCAGGTCAGTGTCAGGTCAGCAGGTCAGTGTCAGGTCAGTGTCAGGTCAGGTCAGCAGGTCAGTGGGGGCCAGACGGGTCACCAGCTCACTCCGCAGCAGGTCAGTGTCAGGTCAGCAGGTCAGTGTCAGGTCAGGTCAGCAGGTCAGTGGGGGCCAGACGGGTCACCAGCTCACTCCGCAGCAGGTCAGTGTCAGGTCAGCAGGTCAGTGTCAGGTCAGGTCAGCAGGTCAGTGGGGCCGGACGGGTCACCAGCTCACTCCGCAGCAGGTCAGGTCAGGTCAGCAGGTCAGTGTCAGGTCAGGTCAGCAGGTCAGTGGGGCCGGACGGGTCACCAGCTCACTCCGCAGCAGGTCAGTGTCAGGTCAGCAGGTCAGTGTCAGGTCAGGTCAGCAGGTCAGTGGGGCCGGACGGGTCACCAGCTCACTCCGCAGCAGGTCAGGTCAGGTCAGCAGGTCAGTGTCAGGTCAGGTCAGCAGGTCAGTGGCAGGTCAGGTCAGCAGGTCAGTGGCAGATCAGGTCAGCAGGTCAGTGTCAGGTCAGGTCAGCAGGTCAGTGTCAGGTCAGGTCAGCAGGTCAGTGGGGGCCAGACGGGTCACCAGCTCACTCCGCAGCAGGTCAGTGTCAGGTCAGGTCAGCAGGTCAGTGGGGGCCAGACGGGTCACCAGCTCACTCCGCAGCAGGTCAGTGTCAGGTCAGGTCAGCAGGTCAGTGGGGGCCAGACGGGTCACCAGCTCACTCCGCAGCAGGTCAGTGTCAGGTCAGTGTCAGGTCAGGTCAGCAGGTTAGTCGGGACCGGACGGGTCACCAGCTCGACTGGCATTGGCCGCCCTGCTGACAGCTAGGACATTCCACGATAGATCGACCAAGGCATAACACCACCATATTTTATTTTTGGCTGTAATTTGGTCTATGGGGTTATCGTGGGCGGGGAAGCCAGCTGTGCCGATGGAAACATTATCTGAGTAGCGGTTTTCAAGATATAGCCTCGGACACTTTTCGGAGGTCACTCAGCAGGCCTACATTTGGCGGTTCGTAGTTTACAAACCATCATAGTTGCGACATCAAGCCTGTATATTGAAGAAACTTGCATTGAACCGAGGAACATTTTTGCAATCTCGGATTTTTTTTTGGGACGCTTGACCGCTTGACCTATTTGTTGATGAGTGGCCAGGACAATTTCTCAATTGAAAGTCGAATTTACGTTTGAAGACGATTGAAGCCTGGTCAATGGTCTTCCAGATAGACAAATAAAATGGTTTTCGGCCTCCAAATAGGATTTTCTAGCCTCCCAATATCGACTGTAGGCTCTTCTGAAAAGTGCCCGAGGCTATATCTTGAAAACTGCTGCTCGGATATTTTTTTCGTTGGCCCAGCTGGTTTCCCCGCCTATGATAACCTGCTAGACCAAATTACAGAGATAAATTAAATATGATGGTGTTTTTGTGTCGATCTATCATATTAGGAGCTCACAAATCCTATTTGGAGGCCGAAAGCCATTGGTTTTATTCGTCTATCTGAAAGAACGTTGACCAGGCTTGAATCTTCTTCAAACGAAAATTCGCCTTTCGATTGAGGAATGGGGTTGGGGACAATTTTGTAAGGTACCAATTTTCTGGGTTCATAAAATCAAGAATAATTTTTAATAATGTAAATATTTTTTGTTATAAAAAAGCGAAATGAACTAAAAATTATTACAAACTAAAACAATTAAGTTCCTGCCCTTATAGTCATTACGTCACGATCATAGTGAAAATTAAAAGTGCCGTCACGAATCACGAGTCGTGACGTCACAGACAAAATCAATGTTTTTTATATGAGAAGTTAAGAAGAAGTTTTAGGACAGAAAGCGGTCTAAGATGTGTGTGAGAAGTATATCGAAAAATCGAGAAAAATACGCTGAATTTGTTATGCGTAAAAACCCACTACCTGTCCCCAACCCCATTGTCCTGGTCACTCATAAAAAAAATAGGTGAAGCGGTCACGTGTCCAAAAAAAGCCGAGTTTGCAAAAATGTCACTCGATTCAATGCAAGTTTCTTCAATATATAGGTTTGATGTCGTAACTATGATGGTTTGTGAACTACGAGCCGCCAAATGTAGGCCTGCTGATTGACCTCCGCAAAGTGCCCGAGGCTATATCTTGAAAACCGCTACTAGGAGATTTATTTTCGTTGGCACAGCTGGCTTCCCCGCCTATGATAACCCCCTAGACCAAATTACATAGAGAAATAAAATATGATAGTGTTAATTTTCTTCTTTTTTTGGTCGATCTATCGTGGAATGCCCCGGCTGCATTAGCTTACCGTGTTTTTTGTATCCATAAATTTATGCCGAGTTCGCACCACGTTTTTGCGCCGGGATAGGCGATATCTTTCCCTAGTCTGTTGGAGTCAACATTATCCCATGCTGATCGTCCCTCCCAACTGCTGCCAGGTGACCCTCCCCCCCCCCCCCCCCCCCCTCCCCCTCCCCAGGTGACCAGTATTCTGCAAACTAACGAGCACACGCACGGCGTCAGCCAGACGGAGGTGATCGGCCATTTTGACACGAACCAGCTGCCGTCCAACACGCCCTGTGAGGACAAACGCTCCGAGGCCATCTGCCGCCACACCGGAGGTACGTGACGTGACGTGACGTGACGTGACGTGACGTAACGTGACGTGACGTGGGAGAGTGGAGAGCGGAGCTGCCGGCCTTCGTCCAGGGGTGCACAGTTCGCTAATGCTATACGGAAGGAGACTGCTGTACCAGAATAAGTGAATAATTGTTGTCTATGTTTTTAATTATGGTTGGATTGTCTGTAAGCTGGAACAGTATGCCCAAACTCAAATCTGTTCAGTTATGATGTGAGGGTGTGTCTGTGTACTTTCTTGTAGCACGGACTAATATGAATATGCTGGCAGGCGAATCGCCACTTCGTGTGTATTGCTCATAGATTTTGGAGGTTGAGTGGAAGGGCGATAGTGAGTCGCATTGCAATCCACCCGGCCTTGATCACTGAATCCGACTACTTCACGCTGACCGCTGTGACTGATAACTGGCCGGGTGTATCTGTCATGCTGACCGCTGTGTCGCTGTGCCGCTGTGCCGATGTGCCCCGCTGTGCCCCGCTGTGCCCCGCTGTGCCCCGCTGTGCTCCGCTGTGCCCCGCTGTGCCCCGCTGTGCCCCGCTGTGCCCCGCTGTGCCCCGCTGTGCCCCGCTGTGCCCCGCTGTGCCGCTGTTCCCCTGTGCCGCTGTGCCGCTGTGCCGCTGTACCGACCGACCGACTGACGCCTCCCGTGCTGTCGGCCTGTACAGACCACGTGCTGGGCGTGTATGACGGCCATGGAGGCGGCGCCTGCGCGCTGGTCACCGCCTGTCGTCTGCCGGCCTACATCGCCGCCTCGCTGCTGGGCGGCGACAGGCTCCAGCAGCACCTCGAGCGACTGGAGGACGGGCAGGACACGCAGCACTCGCTGCTGGAGCGGTGTAACGTCACGCTGCTCAACAACCCCCAGCTGGAGCAGCTCCACCAGCAGAGCTACCTCGAGTAAGCGTCCTCGGCACCCCGTGAACGGCATCTGATCTATGGGAACCCTGACGTCGCGGCAGCGACAGCTGATACAATGTATGTGTCAAAACGGTTTCTCTTATGAGGCCTGATGTCCACCGCAGCTTTGGCCCGTTGCCGCATACCTTCCCTAATCACACGTGTTTTCGCCCAACGTGAACGACTTAATCAATTGATGATACAGAAACTCTAAAAGTAATGACTGATCTTGTTACCAGATTCTTCTATATCTCATTTCACCTGCTGTATTTTGTTATCACCTGACGTCACCTAACCACATCCGACCACACCTGATATTATACCAATCTAACCGAACAGACTACCTGGCGTCATTCCACTTCACCCGCCCACCTCCCCTATCTGGTTATCCGTGGCCTGACTGAGGTAGAGCTGAACCCCGCCTAGCCCCGTCAGACCCCAACTGGACCCGTCTTACCCCGCCTGCTCCGCCAGTTTCGTGCGTGCCTGTCTGACCTGTCTGACCCCCTGACCCCGTCTGACCTTGTCTGACCCCCTGACCCCGCCTGACCTTGCCTGACCCCGCGTGCTCCGGCAGTTTTGTGCGCGACCTTTCGGAGCGGGAGCCGGCGCAGGACGTCGGCCACGGCCTGCAGCGCGCCTTCCTGCGGCTGGACGAGGACCTCGGCCGGGAGGCGGTGCAGGCGGTGGAGGCCGACTCGCCGGTGGCAGCGGCCGCACTCCGCGCCGCCGCCTCCGGCTGCGTGGCCTGCGTGGCGCACCTGGCGCAGAGCCGGCTCCACTTGGCCAACACCGGCGACTGCCGCGCCGTGCTCGGCGTGCTCAACGAGAACGGCCACTGGGCGGCGCGCCCGCTCACCAAGGACCACGACTGCGACAACGCCGACGAGGTTCAGCGCATCACTGAGCGCCACCCGAGCAGCGAGCACCAACACCTGCTCAAGGACAGTAGACTGCTCGGCATGCTGGCGCCACTGCGCGCGCTCGGAGACTTCCGCTTCAAGTGGCCGCTGGACGTGCAGGAGCGCGTGGTGCCGGGCGGGCCGTTCCCCGAGCTGAAGACGCCGCCCTACCTGACGGCTGTGCCCGAGATCACTTACCACAAGCTGACCCCGCGCGACCGCTTCCTGATCGTGGCATCGGACGGGCTCTGGGAGCAGCTGCCCGCCAGCGAGGTGGTGCGACTCGTCGGCGAGCACGCGCACGGCAAGACGACGCTGACGCCGCTGCGGCTGCCGCGCCGCGACCACACACTCAACCAGGTCCTGGACATGCTGGAGGCCAGGCGGAAGGGCATCGGCACCAAGCCGCAGGACACCAACGCGGCGACGCACGTGCTGCGCCACGCGCTGAGCGGAACCGAGTACGGTCTAAACCACGGCCGGATCTCGCAGCTGCTGACGCTGCCCGAGGAGGTGGTCCGTCTGTTCCGGGACGACATCACCGTCACCGTGGTCATGTTCAACGCGGACGCGCTGAGGCCCAACTAAGCCGCCGCGCCGGCAGGCGAGCAGGGCTGGAGAGACGGGTACAGACGTGGTGGGCGGCGGTAGTGACAGGACGGAGGGACAGGGGGAGGGACGGGACGGGACGGGACGGGACGGGACGGGACGGGACGGGACGGGACGGGACGGGACGGGACGGGACAGGACAGGACAGGACAGGACAGGACAGGACAGGACAGGACAGGACAGGACAGGACGGGACGGAGAGACAGGGTGGAGGGACAGGACGGAGGGACAGGACGGAGGGACAGGACGGAGGGACAGGACGGAGGGACGAGACGGAGGGACAGGGTGGAGGGACGAGACGGAGGGACAGGGTGGAGAGAGGCGGTGAAGTTGGTACATCGTGATCAGTGGTGGAGTGGCGAGGTCGTCGCTGATTGGGTGGCCCGTGATGTGCGCACAGGTTGAGTGATGAGGTCGTCGCTGATTGGGTGGCCCGTGAGGTGCGCACAGGTGGGTTGGAGGGGTCCTCAGGGTTCATAACATGTTCTGATCGGCTCAGGAGGATGTTTGTTGCCGTGAGCTCGGCTGTGAGCCGTCTGCCAGTTTTAGAACGTTCGGTCCACCATGTCGTTAAAGGGAGATAATCACCTTTTCCACAAAAATGGAGTTAGCACCTGAAATCGATAGACGAGACCAAAATATATTGTAAATTCATTACATTTTGCATATAACAATTCCTACCGATTGATATTTCAAGTCATAGTTGATAAGCGTTCAACGCTTATAATCAGCAAGTATTCAATAATTAATTCAGTAAATTAGCCTCCCTACGCATTGTTATTTATCATGAAGGTATACAATATGTTTCCTGCACTCTGTCTTTTGCGAATATATACCAAACTTTTATGAACAATCAACAATCATTTGAGAAAGAAGTTCATTGAAATCGTCAGTTTAGCAGTGGCGGTGAACGCAACATATTTAGTGTCGGCGATTTGTTTATAAGTGCCCATTCAACAACGTTGAACAGATTGATGCAAAAGCGCCAGATGTTGCGCTTTCCAATAGTGGAGGGAAAATACCGATCATTAATTTTCCAAAACTTCCAACTTTGAATTAGGGAATAATTTTATTTAATTCTTAAATTTAGATCACATCATTGTAATACCATAACGGTAGCCAACGAAATTGAAAAAAGTGATTATCTCCCTTTAAGTCAAAGTCCATCTTCTCTTTCCTGTTCGACTATCATGCGAATGCTTAGAATTCAGCTCAGGGATCCGACTGCTTACTGCACTTTTTGGTCACATATTGAATCTCTATCCTAATCTGTTTAGATTTACTTAATATCTGCCTGCTTTCTAGTTGACTATCGTGCATGATGGTGCCGATTGGAGCTTGTCTCGTCAACTGTGTCAGGATCAGTGTCAGGATCCACTGTCTTTTTACCCAGTCCGTCTGTGTGTGCTTAGATGAGAAAGACGGCTTCCGCTTCTCCTGGTTCAGTCTCTCCGTGCGGCTGCCGCATCCCAACGTGCCGCTGTGAAGACTATACGGTAGTCAAATGTCTAGCATCGGTCTGTTTCTGTTTGATAGATGGCTGCCGGTCGCCGAGCGGTACGTACTGGCACTGTCGCCCCTCGGCTGCGGAGCAGGAGGGGATACTGCTGTGCTTGTGCTATGTGAGAATGTGTGCAGCTTCAGAAGACATCTCTATCGCAGTTTACAACAGCAGGGTGCGCCATGGTTGAACGTGTTTCAGCCGCGTCCTACACTGAGGAGTAGTTCAGCGGACGGGGCTGCCGGAGGACTCTGCCGCGGTGGGGCGGGTGGGGAGAGACATTCATGGCGGGAAAACCACCAGGCACAGCCAGACACTGCACTGGACCGTGTGAGAAAGACACCACCAGTGCTAGGACCCAGCCTCGATATGGCATGCTGGTGTTCGCGCTCTACGCTCCCCAATGTGATGTGCAATGTGGATCTGTGTTTTCTGAGAGGCTACAGTCGTCCTCAAATTCAAGCGCCTTGTTTCGTCTGATCGAACTGACGCTGGTTTGATCACTTCGAAGTCTGTGTCACATACAGAGGTGGTATGGTGACACATGTAGGTGAATGTATGTATGTATGTGATGTATGCTGAGATGATGGATGAGGATACAATAAATATGATGAAAATCAGAAATGTTCTGTTTGTGATGAATATGTTAACGGTTCTTGTTAAAGGGATGTTGCCACCTCCGGAGGATTTCTACAAAGCAACTTAAATGAATGGTGGGGATCAACAATCATGCATGCTCAAGCTCAAACTTACTCCTGCAGCACCTAAAGCAGTGTGCTGCGAAGCATTTTGTATTTATTTCCGACTCCAAAACGTTGGTCCCAGCTGTGCTCAGTACTAGGGATATTCATGATGGCCGCTCTCATCCAGTTTGGCTGTGGAATTGGCACCCGCCCAAAGCCGAAGCGTCCGAATTCGCCGAGACTTGAACTTAAAGGAAATAGTTCACCTTCAACATGGGTTTTGAACTGAAATAGCAGTTTTGTGGCCCGTGTTGAGAAATCTTAAAGGAAATAGTTCACCCTCGGAAATTTTTCAGAACACGATTTTATTATATTTTTTAATACAGTTTCTTTTTTTCTTTTCAAAAATGGTCCTACATCGCGCCAATTCAGGACAGAATGTCGTAAATTATTAATGTTATGGTGTGCGTTATTGGTCTGCGCATGCTCAGACCAGTACTGGCACTCATACGGTACGGTATATCATATATGCGTCGCATTCCTTCGCCAAAAAGTCAAATATCTTCGGCTAGAGAGTCTTTTCAGCCAAGAAAAGTTCCAGATAAGGATTTCTCAACACGGGCTACAAAACTGCTATTTCAGTTCAAAATCCCATGTTGCAGGTGAACTACATTGCCACCTTTCTGAAAGTTGTCAAATATACGCGGGTTGTACCCGAAAATATGAAGTAAGTGCTGCTGAAAACGATGGTGATATTTTTTTATCTCGAAAACTTCACTCAATTTATAATAATTCAGTTTGTAAAATTTGGGTTGATGACGTCATTATTGAGCTAAATAGGCTATAGATAAATCCTTTACGCTGCCAAAGTTTGGCACAATTTTTGTCAGACAATTCTGGCTATTCAAATACAAGCAAATCTTGTATATATTACTGCGATTCTCCGCCCCGTGCTCTTGATGTGATTTTCAAAACAAGTACCACAACATAATCATCTATTTTATAACAAGGAATCGGTACCAATTGGCTGAAGGACGTAGGTACCTATTATACCGCATACGTAGGTACCAGGTAAACTATGTCGCACTCACTTGAACACCGAAGTCTTGTCACTGAAAGGCGAAAGCTCCACATACCACACATCGAATTCTTGGCATCGTTTGGAAATTGCATTAGAGTTTCACTTTATAGAAATCTAGTTATCCTGATATAACCCACGGTAAATATAATACACCCAGCGATCGAGAAACGAAACGCATAAATATCTCCAAGGTTTACCTTAAAACAAGTTGACTATCATCACCATTGGGTAAAGAGAGACGTCATCGGTCATCAGCTTTAAACCCCTATTCAAATACACAGGTTTATTTGTTACAATTGTCAAAACCAAGCTCAAATTTCTTTTTGAATAGACCTATGTGGTTGTTTTAACTGCTACCCCACTTAATTTCAAAGCAAATCCAACAACATGGCTATCTCAACTCAACTAATGTTAAGGTGGGAATGTCCCTTTAAAGGAAATAGTTCACCTTCAACATTAGTTTTAAACTGAGATAGCAGTTTTGTAGCCCATGTGGGAACCCCCTAGCCCTATCTGCAAGTTTTCTTGACTGAAAAGACTCCAGCCGAATATATTTGAGTTTTTGGCGAAGGAATGCGGTGCTGGCGAAAGAATGTTGTACTGGTTTTAGCCCGGGCAGAGGCTATACCATCAGCCAATCAGCTTGCAGCTGGTGCTAGCAAGCGATCGCCGGCCGCCGGTTGGCACATCTCCAATGTGAGTCTATCTTTACGCGACTACTTTCAAATCTGATTGGCTGAACCATTGTTTACATTTGTGTGACGTCAGGACTCTGACTCAGAGAGTATGCATATAGTTTTGATAAACAATACAAATTTACGGCCTTCTGTCCTGAATTGGCGCGATATAAGGTCATTTTTGACAATATAAAAAGAAATTGTATTAAAAAATATAATCAAATCATGTTGGGTAAAAATTTACAAGGTGAACTATTTCCTTTAAGGTATAGGTCACAAATATTTGGTCCCAAAGTCGAGCCATAGCAATTCTTGTTGTTTTCTTATGGGAGAGGCTAAGGTTGTTGAAAATATCATTAACTGCATACGCTTTTTCATTGTAAAGTTCACTGACGGAATGGTGATGTTGAGTTTGCAAAATTCAAAATAAAATAATAGTCTGCAAAGATGTGATTCTAAATAGTGATGAGGCAACTCCAATTTTAGGAATGTGTGCCAACTCACTGCAACCCTTGCCCCCTCCCCTTGCCTACGCCCTTGTAAGCAGCACACATCAATGAGACAAAGTGAAAATCGAAGGATAAAATCCAAGATAATTATCATTGACTTAATTATCAATGGTTCTTTTATAATTATCATAACTCATTGGTTCACGGAAAAGGTCTTACATGTGCCGATGAACGGCCTTCTGATACGTGATTAGCGCATGGAACTTAGTCATATAGCACAATTTGAGCGAAATCTGAATTGTCCGGTATCTGCAAGTAATATATTGATATATGCCAAATCCGCATGTATATCCGTTATAGAGGTTTAACGTAAAATTGTCATATGCGCCGCCAAACGAGTGTCTAATTCGTGATCAGCATGTGAAATATGACCATATTGCACATTTTCAGTGAAATCGCAATTGTCCAAGAAATCCATTATAACGGTTAACGGAAAACGTTTGATATGTGCCAGCAAACAAATATCTAATTAATGATCAGGATGTGCAATATAGTCATAATACTTGTTTTCAATTAAATATAAATTGTCCGCAACGTCGGCATGCATTTTCGTTATAATGGTTAACAGGAAAAGTTTTATATGTGCCGGATAACAGATTTCTGATTCGTGATCAACGTTTAGATCTTGGTCATATAGCACAGTTTGAGCGAAATGTGAATTGTCTGGTATCCGCATGGGAATCTATGATAACGGGTTAACGGGAAAAGTTGCATATGTGCCGGCAAACTGATTGCAGATTCGTGATCAGCGTATGGAACCTGTATGGTCAAAAAGCACAATTTGAGTGAAATCTGAATTGTCCGGTATCAGCATGTAACATATTGATTTATGCCAAATCCGCATGTAGACCCGTTATAGCGATTTAACGGGAAAAGTTGCATATGTGCTGGCGAACAAACTTCAGATTCGTGATCAGCGTATGGAACTTGACCATATAGCACAGTTTGAGCGATATCTGAATTGTCCGGTATCTGCATGGGAATCTGTGATAACGGGTTAACGGGAAAAGTTTCATATGTGCTGGCAAACTGATTTCAGATTCGTGATCAGCGTATGGAACTTGGTCATATAGCACAGTTTGAGCGAAATCTGAATTGTCTGGTATCTGCATGGGAATCCGTTATAACGTGTTAACGGGAAACGTTTCATATGTGCCGGCAAACAGACTTCAGATGCGTGATCAGCGTATAAAACTTGGTCATATAGATATAGCACAGTTTAAACGAAATCTGAATTGTCCGGTATCTGCATGGGAATCCGTAATAACGGATTCACTGGGAAAAGTTTCATATGTGCCGCCAAACGGACTTCGGATTCGTAATCAGCGTATGATTCTTGGTCTATTGGCTCATTTTGAGCAGGGGTGTGTCATGGCTATCTCCGTAACGTGTCCACCCTGTCCCATGGCGTCACTTTCCAGCTCGATTTCCACCAATGGGGTGGCTGAATCGGGAGAAGCGTATTTCACTGTGGTTACTGCATCAATATTTTGATACAGTGATTTGAATTTTAGTTTAAAAAAAATTGACTCAGGTGAGCCAAGTGATAACAAAATTGATGCACTTATAAAGCAATATTGCATCAATTTCCAAGATAATTATTGAACATCTAGGTGGCTGAAAGTGTATTATGAGCCACAATGCACCGATTCATGTGCCATTCATCCCATCATTGTTATCCAGTGCTTCATAATTGTCGTTTGTAAATCGGTCATTTTCCCCAATACCATTTCTATTAGGCTAGATCCAAATTTTGATGCAACAAAAATTGATTATTTGGCCATAGTGCCAGCAACTGGATTAATATTAGACCGATACCACTGTTAATCTCGCCAAGCTTTGGTCATGTGGATAATTGATGCTCGGACAGCTGGGCCAAAAACTATGGAGCCGTAAATAGATGTTATCATGATATCACCCAAAAAAAACTAGCTACATTAACCCCAGCATGGTGTGGGTTAATGTAGTTCATTCACAGCATTACAAATAGGCTAAACAACCATAACATGGACATGTCGCAACACCAGACATACTTGTCATGCTATTGGGTGTTATTTACTAGTGTCAGCATCATCTTCATTGCCAAAAGCATGAAAATTAAGATAGTATGATGACTCACATTAGTTGTTTACCCTATGCACCACTTCTGACATTCTGGCCAGGCAGCTTTCCTGGCTCAATGGGGAAGCTGTTGGCCCACACTTTTAAGGTTCTCTGACACAATTTGGGGAATATTGGCCCACACTGCATTTGTCTGTCATGAATAGTGGAGCAAGCAAAACAGAGATGCGAGCTTTGCAACTTTCTACCCCTTTCAATAGTTCTCAAAACAAATGAATATTTAGGTAGTACATTTATCCCTCATAATTAAACATCTGAATAACTATTTATAAATATTTGATCTTTTTATATACAAGTTAATGATATTTATTTTATAAATATTTGACCAATGTAAAATTCAACTTCTTCTACAACTAACAAGTAACAATATGTAGGTACTAATTGTTGCATGATTGTCCCATCTTGTTAAACAATGTTTCTTTTTAGAAAATTGTAACTTTGTAAATCAAACAGACTTAATGTCTTTTCACCTGACACTCAATTTACTCTCTTCAGAATTCAGATGGAAGAATGCCACAGATAACAACAAAAATGGCTTACAAGAATATCAGTTGACTGCATGATCACTGTTATACCCAATAGAGCATTTGAGATCTTGTTTCACATTGCCTTTATTTGAATGGCTTTCTTTCCACAGGATCAGAACCAAGCTAAGTGTGAGCTTCATTGTCTGAGTACTGTACTTTCAAGAGCATTATGAATCCAGTGATGTCATCAACCTTTTCACTGGGCCATGAAGGCTCTCTGTGGATGGGAGATGTAAGTAATTGTTCAAACAATCAGGGGTGTTGCCACCCCTGAGGGGGCCTGCAGGGATTGGACCCCTAGGATCACTCTCCCCAGATTAGCGGAATTTTAACATTAGCCCAATGGGAGCGGGGAAAAACACCTGGCTGCCCCCTCACAATTTTGCAGTGACATCCCTACAAACAATAACTGGTCTTTCACTGTATTTTTCTATATTTGCTATCATTGTGTTATGTAGCAGTTATTAAGCTGATATTATAATGAACCTGATTACATTGTGTGATATATGTTTGATTACCATGTCCATGTCTAAATGATGTCCTGGTTTGCCTGTTTCATGTCCAAACCATCCATGTCCAATGTCCATTTATATATTGTCTACATGAACCATTTATGTCCATTTTTCCACAGGATCAATATTAGTGTGCTAACTAGTGTGTGTGTGTGTGTGCGTGTTTGCCTGCCTGACTTATATACTAAGTCATATACATTTTTTCAGGTTACAGATTATATGGATGAGAATTTCATTAAGGCAGCATTCCAAACCATGGATGAGACAGTCCTTATGGTGAAACACATCAGGAACAAGTTTACAGGCCTGAACGCTGGATACTGTTTTGTCCACTTCAAGGACAACCAAACTGCACTGCGAGTCATGCACACACTCAATGGCAAGATGATACCAAACAGCCAACCGGTTAGTCTCAGCATGTAACTAATAATACTCATATGTCAAGTTGCGAACAGTGCATTTCTATATAAAATGATGTTTTTCAGCTGAACATAATTTTACTGGGCCACACAACCTATGTTACTTTTCAATTATTGATTGTTATGTTCCTGATTGCTGATGTTGCTGTGTGTCAGTAACAGCTGCTCTGTGCCTGTTTCATCGACCCTCTATCCTACCCATGTCAGTAACGTGTGTGTGTGTGTGTGTGTGTGTGTGTGTGTGTGTGTGTGTGTGTGTGTGTGTGTGTGTGTGTGTGTGTGTGTGTGTGTGTGTGTGTGTGTGTGTGCGTGTGCGTGTGCGTGTGCGTGTGCGTGTGCGTGTGCGTGTGCGTGTGCGTGTGCGTGTGCGTGTGCGTGTGCGTGCGCGTGCGCGTGCGCGTGTGCGTGCGCGTGCGCGTGCGCGTGCGCGTGCGCGTGTGCGTGCGCGTGTGTGTGTGTATTCGTTCACTCTCTGCAGCCGACGCGGTTCATGCTGAACCACTCTAACGCTGGGAGGACGGGCACTGAGCGGGAGTTCTCGCTGTGGGTCGGTGACCTGGACAAAAGCGTCGACGACTCGCAGCTGTACCTGGCGTTCGCCTCGCGATACAGCAGTCTGCGAGCGGCCAGAGGTAACAGAGAGTTGGTCTTAGCTCGGCCGCCGCCGTCCGCAGTGAGGGCTTGCAGCGGGACCTCCCTCTTGGGTCGCTGTGTCGCACCTGAGAGACTGGAAATTAACAACTGTTTGGAGGTGTATGTCTGTCAGAGTGTTATGCTTTCTATTGCCTCTTTTCAAGCATCTTTTCAAACAGTGCCTGGCCATGCTCATAACATCCTTGTGATGTCACGCCATTTGTTACAGCATCTGGTCCATTCAGAGGTCTGCACCGTTATGTATCGCATATCTGCGCGGAGGCTAAACACGGAGGGAACCTTGTGTCACGTTTACGTGAATTTGTCATGTCTTGTCATGCAAGTAGAATGCAGAATGCACTTATTTTGCGAAATCCCTTGGTCCTAGGAAACATTACATAAGTAAATACTGTAAATGTCATGTGTTATTCGTAGCCTGAATTGCGGTGTGTCATTGTAATTGTGTAGCTCGTCTGTGACCAGTAATTGTTGCTCTCGGCTTCTGCGTGTGCCGGCTGTGCTGACCGTGGTTGTGCTGCGTCGGCCGGCCGCAGTGGTGAACGACAGGGCGACCGGCGCCAGTCGCGGCTACGCCTTCATCCGCTTTGGCAGCGAGGAGGAGCACAAGGACGCGCTCACGCACATGAACGGCTTCAACGGGCTGGCCAACAAGCCGATCCGCGTCAGCATGGCTGTCCCGCGCAAACCAGTTACCGGGTAGGTGTGGCCTGAACAGAGAGCCAACGAGACGCGCACGTGTAACCATGGACGCGCAGTTCACTGTGCGTATATGGCTGCATTACTGTTCAGTGTTCATCAATCAGTTATGATATGTTGTGCTCCGATCTCTGGTTGAAACGGATTGAACTGCTTTGTCCGAAAGAGAACTTTGCAGGTGCATTTTGCTACAGTTTTATGGTGAGGATGATATATAGTGTTGTCACAGTTGCTATATGTGTAGTTTGAGCTCATGTGTGGCGTCACCTGCCATATGCGGGTCTCAAACACTGCCATACAGCACAGTGTGTGATACCCGCGTTACCAGAGTCGTTCCCAGTAGGTCAGTATGCGGCCGTCTCGCGTCCCACCCTGCCCCGGTCTCACGTCCCACCCTGCCCCGGTCTCACGTCCCACCCTGCCCCGGTCTCACGTCCCACCCTGCCCCGGTCTCACGTCCCACCCTGCCCCGGTCTCACGTCCCACCCTGCCCCGGTCTCACGTCCCACCCTGCCCCGGTCTCACGTCCCACCCTGCCCCGGTCTCACGTCCCACCCTGCCCCGGTCTCACGTCCCACCCTGCCCCGGTCTCACGTCCCGCCCTGCCCCGGTCTCACGTCCCACCCTGCCCCGGTCTCACGTCCCACCCTGCCCCGGTCTCACGTCCCACCCTGCCCCGGTCTCACGTCCCACCCTGCCCCGGTCTCACGTCCCACCCTGCCCCGCTCTCACGTCCCACCCTGCCCCGGTCTCACGTCCCACCCTGCCCCGGTCTCACGTCCCGCCCTGCCCCGGTCTCACGTCCCACCCTGCCCCGGTCTCACGTCCCACCCTGCCCCGGTCTCACGTCCCACCCTGCCCCGGTCTCACGTCCCACCCTGCCCCGGTCTCACGTCCCACCCTGCCCCGGTCTCACGTCCCACCCTGCCCCGGTCTCACGTCCCACCCTGCCCCGGTCTCACGTCCCACCCTGCCCCGGTCTCACGTCCCACCCTGCCCCGGTCTCACGTCCCACCCTGCCCCGGTCTCACGTCCCACCCTGCCCCGGTCTCACGTCCCACCCTGCCCCGGTCTCACGTCCCACCCTGCCCCGGTCTCACGTCCCGCCCTGTCCCGGTCTCACGTCCCGTCCTGCCCCGGTCTCACGTCCCGCCCTGCCCCGGTCTCACGTCCCATCCTGCCCCGGTCTCACGTCCCGCCCTGCCCGGTCTCACGTCCCGCCCTGCCCCGGTCTCACGTCCCGCCCTGCCCCGGTCTCACGTCCCGCCCTGCCCGGTCTCACGTCCCGCCCTGCCCCGGTCTCACGTCCCGCCCTGCCCGGTCTCACGTCTCGCCCTGCCCCGGCGCCTGTCCGGCAGCTCCGACAACGTCACCCCCGCTGGCGCTGGCGCCGCCGCTGCCGCTGCCGCTGCCGGCGCCACCGGCCAAACCGGCGACTACAGCGCCTACTACGACCAGTACTGGTACAACTACCACGCCTGGCAGAACTACGGATCGTACGACAACAACTCGGGTGAGTGGCGCCGGCACCATTCCGGCCGGCCCGTGGGTGGAGTGTCCCGGTAAGACTTCCCGGAACTGCTGGCGCGCAGGACTCCGCTGTGCCGCTCTGATGGGCTTATCACTCGGCCATGTCTGAAGGATGGTTTGTACTCTGCAGCTACAGTGTGAAGACGTAAATGGCCTCGCAAGGCGTGTTGGGGTCAGCTGGTCGGTAGTCGACGTCGCGCCAGCCCGTCATGGGCACACAGGCTGCAGATTCTGAATTAGGCACTTTAGGTGACATACACAGTAGGTGTGTCATACAAAAATGTACAAAATTCCCGATTCCTTGGCGCATGAGTCTGAAAGTATGATTGATGTCGAAAATACCCCACAAAAATCGGCGGGCATGCGGCTAAAGTTAATTGTCTTTGACCTCTCCAAATGTCGTATTCGATCGTAGCGCCACCTACTTTATCTGTCCAGCTATATAGGTGATGCTACTGTTGAACATCGTAGTACTGATACATCGTTGTTTTTTTTTGTGTACGTGTTTAAGTACACAAAAACGCACGCTGTTTAAGCGGAAGCAAAGGTTCGCTTCATGATTTTTATAAAAGCAATACCAATGCCACCTTGACAGAAGTATACAGCATACAAATCATGTCACTGCAGAGTTTAGGAATAAGACAAACTTGCACAACGTTTCACTGTCATTGTCTAATATGTCCATTAGCCATAATATTTTCTAAATCACTCGCAGATAGTAAAATTCCACTTGATTGGAAAAGAGCAAATGTTGTTCCTATTCATAAAAAGAGAGATAGAAGTAAAGAGGAAAACTATAGACCGGTTAGTCTGACCTCATTAGTCTGCAAGGTGCTTGAATCAATCATCAAAGATAAGATTGTTGAATTCTTGGAGCAAAATGAACTCATCAAGGATACACAGCATGGCTTTAGGAAGGGCCGTTCTTGTTTAACTAATCTTCTGGAGTTTTTGGATGTTGCAACAGATAGCTTTGATCAGGGTAAACAGCTAGATGTAGCTTTTCTTGATTTCAGTAAAGCATTTGACAAAGTCCCCCATACAAGACTGGGGTTGCAACTTAAAATTCATGGGATCAGGGGCAAGATTCTGGATTGGATAGAAACGTGGCTTTCAGGACGCCAGCAAAGGGTTATATTGAATGGGTGACAATCACAATGGAAGGAGGTTCTCAGTGGGGTTCCACAGGGCTCAGTCCTGGGCCCATTGCTTTTTATAATATTTGTGAATGCAATTGAGAACAGTATAGACAGCGAAGTCTTGAAATTTGCAGACGATCTAAAAGTTGTCAGGATTATTAGAGGAAAACATGATCAGGATGTTTTTCAATCAATCTGGACAAGCTAGTTGAGTGGTCTGAAGCATGGCAGATGAAATTCAATTTGAGTAAATGTAAGATTATGCACGCTGGACGGGTTAGCAGTAAACATAGGTATGAAATGGGTGGGCAGAAAATGGAGCAGATTGAAAAGGAAAGAGATTTAGGTGTCGTGGTAAACAATAGACTATCAGCGTCAGACCAGGTTGTAGAAGCTAGGAAAAAGGCACTTAGAATGCTAGGGGCCATTAACAGAAATGTTTCCTACAAGAGTGAAAAGGTAATAACAAAACTGTATTGTGCATACGTTAGACCACATTTGGAGTATTGTGTACAAGCCTGGTCTCCAACATATGAGAAAGATTGCTGGTTGTTAGAAAGAGTTAAAAAAGGGCAACAAAAATGGTTAATTGTCTTGGTAGTTTACCTTATGAAGATAGATTAAAGAAATTGGGTATGTTTTCACTTAGATATAGAAGGCTAAGAGGAGATCTAATTGAAGTCTTCAAATTTGTAAATAGTCAGCATTCTGGATATTTAAAGGGTATGTTTGAGTTCAATAGGGAAAATCGAGGTAGAGGTCATCAGCATAAACTCATTATGAAACAAAGTAGGACTAGGCTACGACAGTCATTTTTCAGTAGAAGGGTTGTAGGACATTGGAATATGCTACCAGGGGATGTCGCTGATGCAGTGACACTTGCTTCCTTCAAAATTAGATTAGATAAATACTTTACAGAGAAGGGATTAGTTCATAAATACTCGTGGGATTAGCCTTCTTTTATGCAGGTAGAGTAAGGTGATTTGAAGGGGCGAGACTGGTGGAGGGGGGGGGGAGGGTGGGATGCAACCTCGGATGGGCCCAAGAGGCTCTTTGTTGCACTTTTCTTTTATGTCTTTATGTCTTTATGTCGGGATTCATTGCCGCTTATGTTAGTCATGGAAGCGATTTTAATCAGATGCTGTGATTTGTGGAACTTATTTTCTATTTCGCCAGGTTTCACGTTCGAACACGTGGATTTGCATTAATTAAACATCGGTTCAAACGCAGCGAAACCTATCATTACACACGATAGTGGTGGATAGTAGGGGGGGGGGGGCTATTGCCCATTTTGCCCCTCCCCCGGGATCCGCCTCTGTGCTTATGCATTGATAGGTGATTTAAAACAAACTTTCCTTTTGTAAAAGTTGCTTACATTTTCTTCTATATCAGGAAATGTGTCAATTTTGCTCGGATTTCAGGCGTTGGGGGGGGGGGGGCGCATGGCCACCATGCCCCCAGGCACGTAGCCAGGATTTTTATCAGGGGGCGGGGGCTACGTCGGTGGTACAAGCAAATTTCGCTCCTCAGACATATGTTGTTGACCGGGGGGGGGGGGGGGGGGGGGGGGGTTCATGCACGTGTCCGCATGCTGTGGAGAACCAAAGCGTTACGAATGAGGCTATCGCAAATTCAGCTTTGGAGACGGCTCGTCAGCGGCCGTTTAATTAACGGTAGGGTCGGGTCGTCAGAGAATCTCATTCTATCTAGTGTACACCTTTGTTTTGCTCAAGGGGAGCCATGACCCCGTACCCCCCCCCCCCCCTTGGCTACGTCCCTGCCCCCCCCCCCCCCCTGGATCCGCTAGTGCTTAAGAATAATTGCATGCATCTGAAACGAGTTTCACGGATACACGCTCTATTAGTGTAAGCTGGCATCTGAATACTCAAAGCCTGTTAATGTCGTTAATGGCATCTGAATACTCAAAGCCTTGTAAGTACGTGGACTACCGAAACCAAGACAAAGAACAGCAAAGGACGGATGTGATCAGTTAGCAAACACAGTCAACTGGCTGCAGTGCATGTGGCCTATGCCCAGTCCTGTGTCGGGGGTCGATCACTCTGACGGTGACGGTGTGAGGGGAGTGACGATGTGATGATGTGACGTGACGTTGTGACGGTGTGACGTGACGTTGTGACGGTGTGACGTGACGTTGTGACGGTGTGAAGGTGTGACGGTGACGGTGTGACCAGTGTGACGGTGTGATGATGTGATGGTGTGATGGTGTGACGGTGACGGTGTGATGGTGTGACGGTGACGTTGTGTCGGGGTGACGGTGACGGTGTGACCAGTGTGACGGTGACGGTGTGACCAGTGTGACGGTGACGGTGACTGTGTGATGGTGTGATGGTGTGACGGTGACGGTGTGATGGTTTGACGGTGACTGTGACGTTGTGTCGGGGTGACGTGACGTTGTGACGTTGTGACGTTGTGACGTTGTGACGTTGTGACGTTGTGACGTTGTGTCGGGGTGACGGTGTGACGGTGACGGTAAGTGTGTGACGGGGTGACGGTGTGACGGTGGCGGGGTGACTGTGACTGTGACTGTGACTGTGACTGTGACGGGGTGACAGTGTGACGGTGAAGGTGTGACGGGGTGACGGGGTGACGGGGTGATGGTGTGACGGTGTGACGGTGTGACGGTGACGGTGTGACGGTGTGACGGTGACTGGGTAACTGGGTGACTGTGTGACGGTGACGGGGTGACGGGGTGACGGTGTGACGGTGAGACGGTGAGACGGTGAGACGGTGAAGGAGTGACGGTGACGGTGAAGGTGTGACGGTGAAGGTGTGACGGGGTGACGTTGACGGTGTGACGGTGACGGTGTGCGCGCTCCTCCGCAGGGTATCAAGCACAGGGCTACGCCCCGGCGGTGGCGGCAGCGGCGGCAGTGGGTGTCGCCGCCCCCGACGCACCCGCCCCCGCTCCCGCCCCTGCCCCTGCCGCCGCCGCCGCCGCCGTCAGTACCGCCCCCGCCGCGCTGCCGGCAGACGCCGAAGCACAGGTCGACGACGACGACCAGGTTGTAGGTGAGTCCCTGCTCTATGCAAAGACTACAGCTCTATGCAGCGCCGTGAGATGACTGCAGAGGCGGGGGGGGGGGGGGGTGCTGACACAGGGCCTGCCACGGCGGTCAGTCTGGCTAGGGGTCGCACTGCACGGTTACGACCGTGTGTGTGTGGTAAAATGCATTATACATGTTTGTTCAGGAAACGTTTCTGCGACTAGTCTCGGGCGCGTGTCTCAATATCTCGGTGTTGTACCCATTTACATATATAGGTATAGACGAACTACTCCGCCCGGCAGCCGTTCCCGCTAGGCGACACTAGCGCCGCAGCGGAGAAGGGATTGAGTTAGCGTGGCAATGCTTTTGCTATGGCGGAAGGGCGATATTTGTCGGCCTGTAACTCAAGAGCCGCGTGAGGTAGCGCACTGGACAAAGTTTGAGGACGTAGAGACATTCATAATGAATAACATGGAATATAAATATTCAGCCTGAACGTTCACGTTCATTATCGTCAAATATCGCCTCTCCGCCATATCAAAAGCATTGCCGCGCTAATTCATGCCTTCTCCGCTGTGGCGCTAGTGTCGCTTCAACCGGGAACGGCTGCCGGGCGGCGCAACAGCTGGAGTAGCTCGTCTATACTTGTATAGGCCAATGGTTGTACCCAACAGACGCTGATTCTGAAGATGTGTCTGGTCATGTGCACATGATACAATCATGTTCGTTAGTCAACTGGTGGGGCTGGCGCTCGTCTGTAATGTACAGTGCGCAACATCAATAGTGCTGTGTGGTAGCATGTGCGCTCGTAAAATCGTATTCTCCAGATTATACCTCGCATATGTGGGCTACAATACATTTTGTATTGCCGGCTATGCGAGTTGGTTTTTATTCAGCCGCTGGCTTGTCGGCCGCTCCCGACACTTAACAGCTCCCTCTGTCCGTCCCATGCTGCCCTCTGTCGGCCGCTCCCGATACCAACACCTCCCTCTGTTCGTCCCATGCTGCCCTCTGTCGGCCGCTCCCGACACTTAACAGCTCCCTCTGTTCGCCCCATGCTGCCCTCTGTCGTCCGTTCCCGACACCAACAGCCCCCTCTGTCCATGGACGAAGGCTACGCCGCCTTCGTCCATGCTCTGTCCGTCCCATGCTGCCCTCTGTCGGCCGCTCCCGACACTAACACCTCCCTCTGCCCTCTGTTCGTCCCATGCTGCCCTTTGTCAACCGTTCCCGACACCAACACCTCCCTCTGTTCGTCCCATGCTGCCCTCTGTCGGCCGTTCCCGACACTAACATCTCCCTCTGTCCGTCCCATGCTGCCCTTTGTCGGCCGCTCCCGACACTAACATCTCCCTCTGTCCGTCCCATGCTGCCCTCTGTCGGCCGCTCCCGATACTAACACCTCCCTCTGTCCGTCCCATGCTGCCCTCTGTCGGCCGCTCTCGATACTAACACCTCTCTGTCCGTCCCATGCTGCCCTCTGTCGGCCGCTCCCGACACTAACACCTCTCTGTCCGTCCCATGCTGCCCTCTGTCGGCCGCTCCCGATACTAACATCTCCCTCTGTCCGTCCCATGCTGCCCTCTGTCGGCCGCTCCCGACACTAACATCTCCCTCTGTCCACATCTCCCTCTGTCCGTCCCATGCTGCCCTCTGTCGGCCGCTCCCGACACCAACACCTCCCTCTGTCCGTCCCATGCTGCCCTCTGTCGGCCGCTCCCGATACTAACACCTTCCTCTGTCCGTCCCATGCTGCCCTCTGTCGGCCGCTCCCGATACTAACACCTCTCTGTCCGTCCCATGCTGCCCTCTGTCGGCCGCTCCCGACACTAACACCTCTCTGTCCGTCCCATGCTGCCCTCTTTCGGCCGCTCCCGATACTAACATCTCCCTCTGTCCGTCCCATGCTGCCCTCTGTCGGCCGCTCCCGACACTAACATCTCCCTCTGTCCACATCTCCCTCTGTCCGTCCCATGCTGCCCTCTGTCGGCCGCTCCCGACACCAACACCTCCCTCTGTCCGTCCCATGCTGCCCTCTGTCGGCCGCTCCCGATACTAACACCTCCCTCTGTCCGTCCCATGCTGCCCTCTGTCGGCCGCTCCCGATACTAACACCTCTCTCTGTCCGTCCCATGCTGCCCTCTGTCGGCCGCTCCCGACACCAACACCTCCCTCTGTCCGTCCCATGCTGCCCTCTGTCGCCCGCTCCCGACACTAACACCTCCCTCTGTCTCTGCGACAGAGCACGATGTGCCGGTGGACCTGGAGGGACAGAACCAGGAGTTTGTGCGCCGCAACGAGGAGTGTTGGGACGCGCTGGATGCCTCCCGGTGGCTTCAGCCGGACACCCTCAACCCCGCGCTGGAGCTCTTCATCAAGACGTGACGCTGTTCCTCACTGCAGCTCTGCAAGACATGATAGTGACCCGCCATGGAACTCTTCATCCAGCCGTGATGAGGGCCTGCCATAGAGCTCTTCGGGACCTGGTGGCTGCCCGTCATGGAGCTCTTCAGCTTCTTCCAGAGGTGGTCGTGAATATGTCGCTCATCAGAGTGTCTCATCGTCCACGGACAAGTACCAAGACGGGTCCAGCGTGTGTGGATGTGACCTCAGGCCCTGCCTGGCTGAACTTCAGAGATTCAGGCTCTCAAGGTGGCTACCGGAGCGCGCTCTGGTGGAAACCGGAATCTGGCAGCCCCACAGCCGCTGAGTTCCGCCGGTACCGGGTCTGGTGACGAACACTGAGTGTGCGGGGTGGAAGCTTCGCCGAGAGACTCTTCTGAGCGCGCACATTTGGTGTGTGATGTAGGGGAGGGAGGGTGTGGTGTGTGTGTGACATTGTGACACGCACGTGACAACTGACACATGGGACCGGAGCATGGCGTCAGGCGTGTGGCATTGTGGCACACATGAGCTCTGTGTGTTGCCGCCTCGTTGCTTCCTGGCCACCGTCATGCTGTGTGATTCGTATCACAAGAGGTAAGACCGTCTGCATACTGGCATTGCTGAATGTGAAATGATGTGTTGTATAATACATTCAAGCTGACATCCCATATTTTCTTATTTTGTATTTGAAATGTTTCGAGCGTCCTGAAGACGAGTTGTGAGATTACATGTGTTGTGCCGGTCCTATCGTACGAGCACAAATGTGTCGGTATTCTAACGCAGTCTCAAGCTACCGGTGACTCGATACGATCGCAGGTAGCACGCGACCGTATATTACCGGTCGGTTGTGTCTGCTGTACATTACCGAGATAGCAACTTGCCTACCGGCCCGGTAATGCCATATGGCGGGGCTGCCGGTAATGTCCCACGATTACAGACTGCTCCGGTATTGCCACACCATTACAGACTCTGCTCCGGTATTGCCACACCATTACAGACTCTGCTCCGGTATTGCCACACCATTACAGACTCTGCTCCGGTATTGCCACACCATTACAGACTCTGCTCCGGTATTGCCACACCATTACAGACTCTGCACCGGTATTGTCCCACCATTACAGACTCTGCACCGGTATTGCCACACCATAACAGACTCTGCTCCGGTATTGTCCCACCATTACAGACTCTGCACCGGTATTGTCCCACCATTACAGACTCTGCTCCGGTATTGCCGCACCATTACAGACTCTGCTCCAGTATTGCCACACCATTACAGACTCTGCTCCAGTATTGCCACACCATTACAGACTCTGCACCAGGGCCTCCTCTAACATGTTAACTGGGGAGGGTGCAGCTTCCCCACCCCCCCCCCCCCCCCCCCCCCCAGTCGAGCTGAAATCGGGTCACTGAGCTCTGGATGGGCCTGGGCCTCACAATTTTGAAGTAATGTGCGCGTCGCACAAGCTCAGGTCAGAGCTAAACAAAATTGTAACCAGCAGTTCACTTACACAGTAGCACACTGTTGCTGTGGCTGTGGCTTTTTCTTTCTTTTTGGTTAGCATAGTTGGTTCATTGTTTCACATTTATAGTATACAAGTAAATATGCTAGGATAATAATTGCAAATTTTGTGAAAATAATGATATAATATAATGATATATGAATGGGCCGGACCGGGCCTGGGCCTCAATATTATGAATTTGACCGGGCCTGGTCCGGGCTTGGTGTTCATGGGCCTGGGCCGGGCCGGACTGGGGTTTGGTGGGCCCGTGACGAACACTGATTCAGATTCATCCGTCCGACCCATCACCCATATCAGCTGCCTCAATCCCCGTATCCGGTTCAGTGTGTCATCCGGGGATTTTAGCGCACCAATCGCTATACATTAGCGTGACGTCTCTGGTGCTCTGGTCCGACTCGGCTGTCGCCGCACGCGGCTCGGTGCGGTGCCAATATTTCGAACGGGGTACGGATAGTTGCGCCTAAGGTACGATCCGATTTAAGATTCGTTTACCGCGGAATAGTATCCCTCCCTTAAAGGAAATAGTTCACCTTCGGAATTTTTTTCAGAACACGATTTTATTATATTTTTTAATACAGTTTCTTTTTTTTCTTTTTAAAAATGGTCTTACATCGCGCCAATTCAGGACAGAAGGTTGTAAATTATTGATTTTATGGTGTGCGTTATTGGTCTGCGCATGCTCCATGGCAGTGCTGGCACTTCCAGACGGTACGGTACATCATATATGCGCCGTATTCCTTCGCCAAAAAGTCAAATATCTTCGGCTGGAGTCTTTTCAGTCAAGAAAAGTTCCAGATAAGGATTTCTCAACACGGGCTACAAAACTGCTATTTCAGTTCAAAACCCATGTTGAAGGTGAAATATTTCCTTTAAAGGAAATAGTTCACCTTCAACATGGGATTTTGAACTGAAATAGCAGTTTTGTAGCCCGTGTTGAGAAATCCTTATCTGCAACTTTTCTTGGCTGAAAAGACTCTCCAGCCGAAGATATTTGACTTGTTGGCGAAGGAATGCGGCGCATATATGATATACCGTACCGTCTGAAAGTGCCAGCACAGCCAGGGCGCATGTGCAGCCAATAACGCACACCATAACATTACTAATTTATGACCTTCTGTCCTGAATTGGCGCGATGTAGGACCATTTTTTAAAAGAAAAAAAGAAACTGTATTAAAAAATATAATAAAATCGTGTTCTGAAAAATGTTCTGAAGGTGAACTATTTCCTTTAAAGGAAATAGTTTACCTTCGGGAAATTTTTCAGAACACGATTTTATATATTTTTTTAATACAGTTTCATTTTTTATTTTAAAAAATGGTCCTACATCGCGCCAATTCAGGACAGAAGGTCGTAAATTATTAATTTTTTGGTGTGCATTATTGATCTGCGCATGCTCCATGGCAGTGCTGGCACTTTCAGACGGTACGGTACATCATATATGCGCCGTATTCCTTCGCCAAAAAGTCAAATATTTTCGGCTGGAGAGTCTTTTCAGCCAATAAAAGTTCCAGATAAGGATTTCTCAACACGGGCTACAAAACTGCTATTTCAGTTCAAAACCCATGTTGAAGGTGAACTATTTCCTTTAAAGGAAATAGTTCACCTTCAACATGGGTTTTGAACTGAAATAGCAGTTTTGTAGCACGTGTTGAGAAATCCTTATCTGGAACTTTTATTGGCTGAAAAGACTCTCCAGCCGAAGATATTTGACTTTTTGGCGAAGGAATACGGCGCATATATGATGTACCGTACCGCCTGAAAGTGCCAGCACTGCCATGGAGCATGCGCAGACCAATAATGCACACCATGACATTAATAATTTACGACCTTCTGTCCTGAATTGGCGCGAAGTAGGACCATTTTTGAAAATAAAAAAAGAAACTGTATTAAAAAATATAATAAAATCGTGTTCTGAAAAATTTCCCGAAGGTGAACTATTTCCTTTAATTCATGCTGAGGGGGAGACGGCCATACGCTGCCCCGGTCCGGCTGAGCGGGGGAGACGGCCATACGCGGACCCGGTCTGACTGAGGGGTGAGTGGCGAGACGGCAATACGCTGCCTGGGTCTGGCTAAGGGGGCGGCCATACGCTTCCCTGGTCTGGCTGAGGGGCGAGACGGCCACACGCTGCCCCGGTCTGGCTGAGGGGCGAGACGGCCATATGATGTGCCGGTCCGGCTGAGGGGCGAGACGGCCATATGCTGCACCGGTCTGACTGAGGGGTGAGACGGCCATATGCTTCCCCGGTCCGGCTAATGGGCGAGACGGCTGTTCGCTGCCCCAGTCTGGCTGGCGATACGGCCATATGCTGCACCGGTCCGGCTGAGGGGCGAGACGACCGTACGCTGCCCCGGTCCGGCTGAGGGGTGAGACGGCCGTACGCTGCCCCGGTCCGGCTAATGGGCGAGACGGCTGTTCGCTGCCCCGGTCTGGCTGAGGGGTGAGACGGCCATACGCTGCCCCGGTCTGGCTGAGGGGCGATACGGCCATATGCTGCACCGGTCCGGCTGAGGGGCGAGACGGCCGTACGCTGCCCCGTTCCGGCTGAGGGAGGAGACGGCCATACGTTGTGCCTGGAAATGTTGCAAATGGCATTGTTTTAATGTTCAAGATATGCTTTAAAAAAGCTTTAGAAAAAACAAATATTTCCAAATATAGCCTTGCAACATAATTTACTTATCTAACGGCGACGACTTCAAATTCCCGCTCTCGTCAGGCGCACGGTAGATAAAATACTTCAGACGTCAACAACCGTCAAAAGACCGCAAAACGCTTGAAAACTTAGCTGCGGCGACGGGGCTGGCCACGACCAGAACAGAGCACCAGTGACGTCGTGGTTAATTTTAGTCGCTCGGCAGCCGATACATAGGGAATCCCGGGATGACACCCTCCCTGATTCCCGTGAGCTGTCGGCGCGAGACTGTAGTGCCGGCGGGACCGAGGGAATACAGGGAGTTACACGGTAGATAAAATACTTTTCGAAGCTGTATAAAGTGACTTATCGAAATACTGCGTGTGCGAGGGAGCGGTGGGGCGAGACAGGAAGAGCTATGATACGAGAACTTACATATATACGCATCCCGGTGATGTGCATGATTGTGATGATTGTGCTGATGCCTGATTGAGTATTCGATTTGCCGTGATTGTGATGGTGCCGGTTTATGGATCGTTGTCGGTGCTCTTGGTGCCAATGAGTTGTTAAAGCTTTTTGATTATATTTCAATATCCTAATATATACAATTCACCTCATAAGTACTACATGCAGACATATTTTTTGTGTCATCACTTGATTGAATTTAATGTGAAAGGTAAGATGGTAATCTTCGACTAAGGTACCCAGGGGCGTAGCCAGCATTTTTGTGAGACAGGTGCATCCGCTTGGGGGCCCGTCACAGGGGGGGGGGGGCAGTCCCCATAAATATCTGAAATGGCATTTGGGCCCATTCCAGGCCCCGAGATTCAGGCACGTAGCCAGGATTTCGTCCAGGGGGAGGAGGGCGCCTTGAAAGGGCCCCCTTCCTGAGCGCTGAAAGGGCCCCTTCCCAAGCATTGAAAGGGCCAAACAAAACAGATGAAAAGGCATGTTGCACAGATGGAAAATCCAGTATGACAGGTATGGCATGGCGCATGGGTCATACCAACTTTTAAGAGCTGGAGTTAGCAAACTGCCATATCAACTTTTGAACCAGTAGCACCAATTTGGAATCAGCTATACCAACTTAGAACCAAGTATGGAGGATACTCAAAACCAAATTTCAAAGCAATATCCTTATTTTTGACAGACTTATGGCTCCCTAAGTATAAGTAACTCATGATGTCATTTTTTCAGTTAAGGTTTTTTACTTTTAGTGACCAGATACAGACAAATAAATGCCACCACTGTATTTCTGGGACAAGACTGGTCTAGAAACATGCCTTTTTATTTTGATTAATCAATTTCAAATGTTGTTCTTATTGTGACCTGACCTTGGCCTGAGGGCCAGGTTGTGCAAATGGCTTCTACTATCAAATTCTACATGTAAAATAACCCATACATGTTTCGCTTGACTTTCACAGACCTGTGACCTTTTGTGATCTGACCTTGACCTTTACCTTTGCTTACAATTTCACTTTTGCTTATGTGGGAGATGCATTATACCTTTGAGAGCACTTTGTGCGATAATAGTCGCAATCTAAAGCTTTGGATGGAAAGTATGGTCCAATAGGGGTGGTCAAAATGCAACTTTTTTCTCTGGCCATCTGCTGGTATGTCTCCTATGGATATTTATGGTCTAAATATCGTAAATGCAAAAAAATCAGCCCATTTCATTAAGATCTTCTACCAGCACACTCGCATCAAAGCTTGGCCTTTATTGACGTATTCACACACGTTATCCCGCCATTTGGAGGGATGTTTAACGCCCTCCCCCCGATGCATTTTCGTAATAGCTCAAAAACCAATGGCGCGATCAACGTAAAACTTCAGGTAAATTCTTCTACATAAATTTGACGTCTCTGTGAAACAAAATAAAGCAATTTCGTCGATAAAAAATCGAGTTATAGCGAATCTAGTGACGTCACTACACAGGAGTTTTACACAAAAATCAGCTAAACTTTAACAGACCGTACAAATGACATATTTTAAACAAAATGCAATCTAAAAAGTGAAAAGATAGCAGATAGCAAGGGCTACAACATGGCAATCTCAAATTTGGGAAATTTTGGATTTTGATCCCCTCCCCCAAATAAAAAAGTAAAAATAAAATGCCCACAAAATCAAAATTTTCAAAGATGTTAAAAAACGGAATATATGTCAGAACCACATATGGGCAACTACCATGCCAAATTGTAAAATGATAGAACTATTTTTGACTGACTTATGGCATATAAAGTATGGGTAACTCATCACTTCATATTTTGAAATTGCATTTTTTTGGCTTTTATTGACCAGATACTGACAAATAAAGCCCAGCACTGTGTTTCTGAGACAAAACTGATCTAGAAACATGCTTTTTTATTTATATTTATCAATTTCAAATTTTGACCTTCAGTTACCTGAACTTGACCTGAACTTGACACTAACTTCACGTAATGAAGTCAGGTGGTAAAATGACTCACTATCGAATTCTACGTGGAAAATAACCCATACAACAATGTCCCTCTCCTGGAGGGCAACCGAGGTCGGCGTGAGGGGCCCTCGGTAGGCCTTAGGGGGCCCTCGGTAGGCCTTAGGGGGCCCTCGGTAGGCCTTAGGGGGCCCTCGGTAGGCCTTAGGGGGCCCTCGGTAGGCCTTAGGGGGCCCTCGGTAGGCCTTAGGGGGCCCTCGGTAGGCCTTAGGGGGCCCTCGGTAGGCCTTAGGGGCCTTGTTCGGCCTGAAGGGAACTCAGTCGGCTGGAGGGGCCTCTCGGTCTTCCTGAGGTGGCCCTTGGACGGCCTGAGGGACCCTCATTCGGCCTCAGGGAAGCTGTGTCGGCTTGGGGAGCCGCTCGGCCTGCTTGCGGGCCCTTGGAAGACCTGAGGGGCCTTGTTCGCCCTGAGGAGGCCCTCTGTTAGCCTGATGGGCACTCAGTCGACATGAGAGGCCGTCAGTCGGCATGAAAGGACCCTCGGTCGGTTTAAAAGTCCTCAGTCGGCTTGACGGCCCTCATTAGGCTTCAGGGGCCTTCGGTCAGGCCCTCTGTCGATCTGAGAGAGCCCTTGGTCGGCATGAGGGTGTTCTCGGTCGGCCTGAGGGGTACTCGAGCGGCTTGAGGGGGCCTCGATCGGCTTGAGGGGGCCCTTGGTTAGCCTGAGGGGCCTTTGGGCGGCCTGAGGCGTGCTCTATTGGCCTTGATAGGCCGTTGTTCGGTCTGAGATGCCCTCGGTCAGCATGAGGAGCCCTCGGTCGGCTTGGGAGAACCTCAGTCGGTTTAACTTGGCTTGGCTTGAGTTGGCCTCGGTTGGCTTGAGAGCCATCAGTTGGCCTGAGGGCCCCTAGGTTGGCTTGAGGTGGCCCTTTGGTCAACTTGAAGGGAACTCGATGGATTGACGGGAGTCGAGACCTTTGGTCATCTGAACCCGCGCCGTGCCGGGGGGGGGGGGGGGGGCGTTTAGACGCCCCCCTCCCCCTAAGGTTTTTCAAGGATATCGAAAAACGGTGGCGCTGCGCGCCGCCGTTTTTGGCCAACCTGTTGGTACATCAATTACCCACATAGTGTAAAAATGTTGACCTCAGGTCAGCTCAGGCCAGGTCACCAGGCCAGGTCACGTGACCCTACCTCCAAAATGTTTCCGGTCGTACCACAGCCACAGTTTTTGGCTGATCGATTTCGTAGTTACAGGATTTCATAAGGGCAATGGTACCTACAATTCGTTTATCTCATATTTTGTATATCGATGACCTAAGGTCGCGTCAATTACGTGACCTCCCATTATAAGCCAATGGGGAAATAATAAAATGCTTCCTATTCTGAGGATACGAATTATATCAGCCCAATTACTTCTGGATCATGTTATCATAGGCATTCTTAAAGTTCCAGGTGCAATTTTTGTTCAGTGACCCCTACAGGGTCAGATGAGGTCACCTGAGGTCGCCAACACTTGTTTGCCAATAGCTCTCGACAAAATCACGACAGATAAGTGAAACTGGCACCAATGTGTTTGTCTCGTCGCGGCACGTCTCCCAATGTGCAACATGACCTAATTGGGTCACCACTTGACCTTGACCTGAGGTCAAATTTATAAGTTGACCTAACCTGGTCGTCATGCATATGCTATGAAGCGCCTTGACGAGACAAACACGATGGCGTCAAAACTATTGCCCCATCTTGGTTAGGTAAAATATATTTGTGAAAACTATTTTGCTAAAAATATCATTTTTGACATTTGATGATCTCTGTAACCTAAACTATTCACCTGAGCTCAAATCTGAGGACACCGTGTCGATTCCATGTTTCAAGAGCTTTCCATTGCTTGTTTTTCTTTCGTTTGTTCCTTGCTATCATAGTTCCTGTGCTATCTGGGAATTTCCGGAGCGAAGTCCTAAAACTTGAAAATCTGACCCTTGATGACCTCTGGCGACCTCAATATTGACCTGATAAAAAAATGTCTGAAATAGTTTCAAAATGTATTTTGACGAGCTTTCGAACAGCGTTTTCGGTTTTTGTCTACGTCCCATAGGAACTGAGTTAGAGGGGAGGGCGTCGAAACGCCCCCCCCCCCCCCCCCTCCCTCCCCCGACACGGCGAAGATAGCGCCGAGCACCGGCACGGCGCGGGTTAAGATAGGTACCTTGTACAGCCTGAGGGGCCTCGGTCGGCTTGAGGGGACCTTGGCCGACTCGAGGACCCTCAGTCAGCCTGAGGGGTCTAGGTTAGCTTGGGGACACTTGCTCAACTTGGAGGGAACTCGGTCGGTTGACGAGACCTTTGGTCGTCTTGAGAGGGCCCTTGGACAGCCTGAGGGGCCTCGGTCGGCCTGAGGGGCCCTCGTTTGGCATGAGGAGCCCTTATATGGTTTAAGGCCCCTTCATATATTTCTAGGCCAGACAGAACCATTGCCAGCTCTGAGCGAACACCAGGTCTGAGAACACCAGGTCTGAGAACACCAGGTCTGAGAGAGCGATTGTCAACAATAACGCCAATAAACTGACCTATGCAGTTACGTGTACGGACAAATGCGCTAAACGGTCTGTGTCCGCTCGCGGCGTTCGAATGCTGACGATAAACAAAACATGTATTTATATTTGGCGCCAAATTGCGCCGTTCTCGGTGCAACAGAGACGAGATAGCAGGGGTCGCGACTACTAAATATGCACAAATCTGAAAAGACGAGGCAATTCGCTTTGGATACGTATGGATAAGGCAAAAACAACACGCCCGATGAATTCCGTAGCCCGCCCGTGTACATATATACACAAGCGACCCTCAAAGGGAACGAGGGGGGTCAACTGTTCCCCCTTGGGGGATAGTCTGCTGATATAGCTCCTTTCCGCAAGATCAATACGTTGATATGGCTCTTCATAGCCGCCAAAATTTGCTTAAACACCCGAATGTCAGAGTCCCGTGAAATTCATATAGCGTGTGTGAATACGTAAATCATGGCGGGCCTTTGATGCGAGTGCGCGGGTAGAAGATCTTAATGAAATGGGCTGATTTTTGCATTTCCCATCTATAGACCATAAATATTCATATGAGACCTGACAGCAGATGGCCGGAGAAAAAAGTTGCATTTTGGCCACCCCTATTTTTGTATGGGTTATTTTCCATGTATAATTCGATAGTGATAGTCATTTTACCACCTGACTTCATTTACGTGAAGTTAGTGTCAAGTTCAGGTCAGGTTCAGGTCACTGAAGGTCAAAATTTGAAATTGATAAATCTAAATGAAAAAGGCATGTTTCTAGATCAGTTTTGTCTCAGAAACACAGTGCTGGGCTTTATTTGTCAGAATCTGGTCAATAAAAGCCAAAAAGTCAATTTCAAAATATGACGTCATGAGTTACCCATACTTTATATGCCATAAGTCAGTCAAAAATAGTGATATCATTTTTAAAAAAATGGTATGGTAGTTGCCCATATGTAGTTCTCTGACATTTATTCCATTGTTTTAATAACTTCGAAAATTTTGGTTTTGTGGGCATTGCTTATTTTTTATATTGGGGGGGTCAACCCCCCCCCCCCCCCCCCCAAAAAAAAACAACATAAATTCGAGATAGCCATGTTGTAGCCCTTGCAATTCGCTATCTTTGGACGTTTTTGGATTGCATTTTGCTTACAATATGGCATTTGTACGGTCTGTTAAAGGTTAGCTGATTTTTGTGCAAAACTCGTGTGTAGTGACGTCACTAAATTCGCTATAACTCGATTTTTTTCCCACGAAATTGCTTTATTTTTTCACAGATGACGTAACATTGGTGTAGAAGAAGGTATCCGCAGTTTCACGTTGTTCGCGCCATTAGTTTGTGAGCTATTACGCAAATTCATCAAGGGAGGGGGTGCGTTAAACGCCCCTCAATTTTGACATTTGACCTGACCGTGACCTGGCATGTGACCATATTTTGACCATTTACCGTATGGTTTAGATGCGCCTCATTGAGAGCTTTCGATTGCCGCCTTGCGCGTCTCGCTGCGGTAATTGGTTAGGAAGATAACGAGGGGACATAATCTGCCCCCCCCCCCCCCCCCAGCGGGGCGCGTTGGCTGGAGAACCCAGCGGTGTGCGGGTTAACCCCTGCCTCCCTAATCACCTGTGTGCCCACCAGGCGGCATGATGGCGCGCCTGCTGCTGTCGCTCGGCCTGCTCACCCACCTGGTCTTCCTCGGCTCCGTGTTCGACATCTACTTCACGTCGCCGATCGTGCACGGCATGACGCCGCAGCGGCCGCTGCAGCCGCCGCCGGCCGCCCGTCTCGTGCTCGTCTCCGCAGACGGCCTGCGCGCTGACAAGTTCTACTCGCGTGGCGCCGACGGCCGCCCCCTGGCGCCGTTCCTCTGGTAAGAGCGCAGAGCGCCTGCAGAGCTCGCGCTAAGGGTGACCGTGGTTAGGTTGGAATGTATGAGAGTTAGGTGGGGGGGGGGGGGGGGGGGAGGGGTTCAAGTGTTTGGTTGGGAGGTTGTGTGAGTGGTGCGAATTGTCGTCCCTGTCATTTGCATTTGATGTTGCGCTCAGACAGGATGGACGTTCGTTGGAAAGCGGTCGGTGTGTCGTCGTTTTCAGGTCGTAAAACACCATCCTTTTTCGTCCTTGTTGAACTCTCCCAGCTTGGTGGGTGGGTTTGTGGAATGGTGTTTGTGAGAACAATATGTCAACGCCTCCCAATCACATCCCAGTTATGTCCACACATCTCCACCTATACCACCATAATACCCCATCTCACCGGTCTCCGCCCCCTCCTGTGCTCCCCGTCCCCGTGTGTCCCCCCGTCCCCGTGTCCCCCCGTCCCCGTGTCCCCCCGTCCCCGTGTGTCCCCCCGTCCCCGTGTGTCTCCCGTCCCCGTGTGTCCCCCCGTCCCCGTGTGTCCCCCGTCCCCATGTGTCCCCCCGTCCCCGTGTGTCCCCCCGTCCCCGTGTGTCCCCCGTCCCCGTGTGTCCCCCCATCCCCGTGTGTCCCCCCGTCCCCGTGTGTCCCCCCGTCCCCGTGCCCCCCCCCCCCCCCCGTCTCCGTGTGTCCCCCTGTCCCCGTGAGTCCCCCGTCCACGTGTGTCCCCCGTCCCCGTGTGCCCCCGTCCCCGTGTGCCCCCCCCCCCCCGTCCCCGTGACCCTCCGCTAACGCCTGCTCTGCTGCGCCAGCTCGATGGCGCGAACGCGCGGCGTGTGGGGCGTGTCACATACACGTGTGCCGACCGAGTCTCGACCGGGCCACGTGGCGCTCGTGGCCGGTGTGTACGAGGACCCGAGCGCGGTGACACGCGGCTGGCGGGAGAACCCCGTGCCGTTCGACACGGTGTTTAATCAGAGCAGCCACACCTGGGCATGGGGCAGTCCTGATATTGTGCCCATGCTGGCTAAAGGTGAGACCCAGGTGACGATCAGAGCTGAAGGAATTGATGAAAATGTACTATACCATTGCGGAAAGCTTTTATTTCATACAACGAACAGCAATACACGTCAGGCATTGTTTCCGTAATGGTGTAGTAAGTTTTGCTCAACCGCTGCCTGCAAACGTTTTATTCGGTTGTTCTTACACCATATACCTACGTTATATTGTATTATTCATTTCACTCGTTTAGTGCGGGATTATTATTGTAGCAGGAATTGTAATGTAGCCTTGGTGATCGGTAGATGGTAAATTGTATTCCTTGTGTTAGTGATTTTTATAGATGCTGTAAGCACATTTACGTCCTTCCCCGCTTGGCCAAAGAACCGATACCGTGCATCATCTCGCGAGGATCGGCCGCTACATAGCGAGGCGGCACTTGCGGCGTGGGTCGCATCACATATGAACTGACCGGGGGGCCATGGGGGGGGGGGGGGATGTCGCTTGTGAGTAGGGGGCGTAGTGCTTCCGGCGGCCAGAGAGATGGTTCTAACTGGATTATTGCTCAAGTGTGTGTGTGTTTCTTGTGTGTACCCCATTGCCTATGCAAGGTGTAAGAACTGTAGTGGGAGAGACGCACTTACGCACTTATTGGGTGGGAGAGACGCACAGTTATAAGCCGCAGACTTGTGTGCCAATCCTGAGCCACGATGACGTCACCACACGCTGACCACCACACGATGATCACAAATATACGTATATCTATCTATCTACCACTATTGGCATCGCTCATCTTCACCGTTCCATCGAGCCGACTCCCAGATGACCGAGCTCCCGCCGCTCTCTCCCAGATGACCAAGCTCCCACCGCTCTCTCCCAGACTGACCGAGCTCCCACCGCTCTCTCCCAGATGACCAAGCTCCCACCGCTCTCTCCCAGACTGACCGAGCTCCCACCGCTCTCTCCCAGATGACCGAGCTCCCACCGCTCTCTCCCAGACTGACTGAGCTCCCACCGCTCTCTCCCAGACTGACCGAGCTCCCGCCGCTCTCTCCCAGATGACCGAGCTCCCGCCGCTCTCTCCCAGATGACTGAGCTCCCACCGCTCTCTCCCAGATGACCGAGCTCCCGGCGCTCTCTCACAGATGACCGAGCTCCCACCGCTCTCTCCCAGACTGACCGAGCTCCCACCGCTCTCTCCCAGACTGACCGAGCTCCCGCCGCTCTCTCCCAGATGACCGAGCTCCCGCCGCTCTCTCCCAGATGACCGAGCTCTCATCGCTCTCTCCCAGATGACTGAGCTCCCACCGCTCTCTCCCAGATGACCGAGCTCCCACCGCTCTCTCCCAGACTGACCGAGCTCCCGCCGCTCTCTCCCAGACTGACCGAGCTTCCACCGCGCTCTCCCAGACTGACCGAGCTCCCACCGCTCTCTCCCAGACTGACCGAGCTCCCACCGCTCTCTCCCAGATGACCGAGCTCCCGCCGCTCTCTCCCAGATGACCGAGCTCCCACCGCTCTCTCCCAGATGACCGAGCTCCCACCTCTCTCTCCCAGACTGACCGAGCTCCCCCCGCTCTCTCCTCCCGGGACCCACAGGCGCCACGCCGGGCAAGGTGGACACGTTCACATACGACGCCCAGGAGCAGGACTTTGCGCGCGGTCTGGCCTCGGAGCTGGACGCCTGGGTGTTCGACCGGGTGTCGACGTTCCTGGAGGCGGCGGCTGCCCACCCGGCCACTGACGCCCGGCTTCGTCAGCAAGGGACAGTGCTGTTTCTTCATCTGCTCGGACTGGACACCACTGGGCACGGAGACAAGCCGCAGTCCAGGTATGCAGTGGTGCGGCAGGGGGAGAGCAGGGAGATGGGGAGATGTCTCGGCGGGGGAGATGCAGTGTTCAGTGGCAGACGGTGTTGGGCGAGTGAAGGTTCTTCCGATGGTATGCGCTGAGAGTGTCTGGTCTTAGGACGCTCCGATATTATTTTTTCTCTCTCTTAGACTTCAAACAAATACACTTCAGTATTTGGTGGTGGATTGAAATGATTGTATTGCGTACTTTACCGCCATATTGTGATTATTAAAGGGACTGTCCCACCTTAACATTATATTTGAGTTAAGATAGCCATTTTGATGGCTTGGCATTTCAATTAAGTATGGTAGCAGGTAAAACAACCACAATGATCTGTGCATCTGTACAAAATAAGGCCCATGTGTATTTGAATAGGACCTCTAAACCGACAGCGTCGTCTCTCTTTACCCAACTGGTAATGATAGTCGACTTGTTTTAAGGTCAGCCTTGGAATATTTTCGTCTTTTTTCATTTCTCGATCCCCGGGTGGTTCGCAATCTAGAGACTAGCACTATCAGCTGGAGTTGATGCAGAAGTTGGCCGCCAGGGACCACTAGTGAGCCAGGGTGTTATGACGTCGCAAGGAAATGGTACCAGTCAAATATTTAGCGCTAAATATTTATTTATTTATAAATAAATAAATAAAATATTTAGTGGTACCATTTGCGTGCGACGTCATAACAGCCTGGCTCACTAGCGGTCCCTGGCGGCCAACTGCTGCAACAACTCCAGCTGATAGTGCTAGCCAATCTAGCAGGGTCCTAGGATTGCTTTGGAGATGGGGTGCGGAGTGGAAAATTCAGACTAAAAATAAGCATAATGGGTGGAAAATTCAACTCAAAACCATATGTACCAGGCTTTATCACCCAATTACCTGCTCACCAGAATTAGTTATTACCCATACCAAATACCAATCATACCTGTCTTTGCCTCCACAGGCAGTCCCTATCATTACATAAATAATTAGCAGGGTTCCAATTATTCGGTTAATGACAAAATAAGGAGTGCCAAATTCCCAGTAAAACTCAGGAAAAGAGTGCAAAAATAGGATCCATAGGGTGTCGTTTTCCACCAACATTTCCCAATGCTAGGACACTGCAATCTAGACACCGGGTGGTTCGCTTTTTCTGCGCAATAGATGTCGACAAAAAATTGTGCCATACATAATTTTGGCAGCACAAAGGATTTCCCTGTTATTGAAAAAAATCATATGACGTCACCAACCCAACTTTCTGCTTAAAACTAAAAGGTGAATATCTTGCAAGATAATTAATTTTTCGGAGACAAAAGTTTCACGAACATGTTCAACTGACCTCGCCTGACATGTAGACATACAATTAAGTGTGATTCGACAACTTGCCAAAAAATTGTGTCATACATAATTTTGGCAGCACAAAGGATTTCCCTGTTATTAAAAACAAATCATATGATGTCACCAACCCAACTGTCTGCTTAAAACTAAAAGTTGAATATCTTGCAAGATAAGCAATTTTTCGGAGAAAAAAGTTCACGAACATGTTAAGCTGACCTCGCCTGACATGTAGACATACAATTAAGTGTGATTTGACAACTTTCAAAAAGGTCGGACAGTTCCTTTAAAGGAAATAGTTCACCTTCGGGGAATTTTTCAGAACACGATTTTATTATATTTTGTAATACAGTTTCTTTTTTTCTTTTCAAAAATGGTCCTACATCGCGCCAATTCAGGACAGAAGGTCGTAAATTATTAATGTTGTGGTGTGCGTTATTGGTCTGCGCATGCTCAGACCAGTGCTGGCACTCTCAGACGGTACGGTATATCATATATGCGCCGCATTCCTTCGCCAAAAAGTCAAATATCTTCGGCTGGAGAGTCTTCAGCCAAGAAAAGTTGCAGATAGGGATTTCTCAACATGGGCTACAAAACTGCTATTTCAGTTCAAAATCCCATGTTGAAGGTGAACTATTTCCTTTAACTGACAGCCCCCCCCCCCCCGAGGTTTTCTTGAATAACTTTTTACACATGCGTCGCATTTTGCTGAAATTTTCAGTAGCTGAGTTTACAATAATTATACTTATGCTGTTGTTAAAATTTAATTTAATTTGGTTAAGCATTTTGGGAGATAATCATGTTTTGATGAAGTCATGTTTGTGGAAAAACGTTAAATATTGGAAAAATCGTAGAAAACAGAGTTTTGAAGCAAATTGCAAACGCAATTCACCACAGATACAAAATGGCCTCTTTACCATGGCAATCTTGGATTTGCAAAATTTTGGGTTTTTGAACCCTATTTTTTTTAAATCATCACAAAATCAAAATTTTCAAAGATGTTAGAAAAACCGGAATGTATGTGAGAAAACTGAGTATGGACAATACCGAAACCAAATTTCAAAGCAATATCTCTATTTTTGACTGAGTGATGGCTCCCTAAGTGTAAGAAACTCATGACGTCATTTTTTTAATAGCTTTTTTGATTTTTTTTACAAGATACGAACAAATAATTACCTTTTCTGTATTTCTGAAACAACACTGGTCTAGGAACATGCCTTTTTATTTACATTTATCAATTTCTAATTTTGAGGTTTTCTGACAGAGCAAAATCGCTGTTCTGGACGTGGTCGATCCGAGGTCATTCGCTTTACCTGGAAAGTCATCTGTTGACCTGAAACCTAAAAATCGCATACTGTTAGATTCCTCTCATGACAGGCAACATGCTGGTTCTTACTGCATTGCTCTAAGTTGCTTGGTTTGGAAGTTAACATAGTGTGGGGGGGGGGGGCTGTCCGGCCCTCCCCCGTAAGGCGAAGTTGAAAAAAGCCACCGTAGGGCGAGGGTTAATAACCCGAAAGTTACGTAACATGTTATCTGACACCGCCCGACTGTACTTCCAGCCAATACGCGGAGAACATCCGTTTTGTGGACGCCGGACTGGAGAAACTGGTGCGCCAGATTGACGACTATTTCAACGACAGCCGAACACTGTTCGTGTTTTCCTCGGACCATGGGATGACCGACTGGGGTGAGTTGCTCCTCCCGTCCTCCCGTCCCGCAGGCCTGCCGCTGCGGAGTCCGGTGATGGTCACATTAGTGTAACGCTGGTCACAGTTGTGTCTGGAACAGATCACTGTTACAATCTCCAGCTGACTAGCTTCGCGAAAGGCCTTTATTGGTAAAATTGTGAAACGGCGTTGGCATCATTGCCTGGCCTACGGACTTCTGTGAATGCCTTGTTAATGTTGTCGAAGGTCTTGATTACGGGTTTCCCTGATGATGTACTGGGTTAATTGTTGCTCGCAGGTGTTCCTGCCTGTCTGCCACGTCTAGTGCGATGATGAATCTGTGCTGTTAGTCTCGGAGCATTAACTACTGAGCGATTATGGCTGCGTGCGGCGGTGACCACAGACGCGCCCCTATCAACAGGCTCGCACGGCGCAGGGGACCCCTCCGAGACTGAGACTCCACTGGTGGCCTGGGGCGCTGGTATCCGCGGCCCGCTGCCGGTCCAGTCGGATTTCACCTCGGCCTCGCCCGGCACCGGCGGCGGCCCGCCCGCTGACTCCATCACCGCCGCCCTGTACGCCGGCCGGGCCGCCGACCAGGCTGAGGCCGGCGCCGGCTCGGCGGGGTCGGACTCAGACGCCGAGGCTGGAGTCGGCCGGCCGCTGCTGGAGTTACAGAGAACGGACGTGGCTCAGGCGGATATCACCCCGCTGGTGACCGCGCTGCTTGGTCTCAATATACCGGTCAACTCGGTGGTGAGTACCTGAGAGCTGGATATCAACGATTCGTTTACTGAATCTTAACGAGCCCGTTAGCTGAGCGGTAAGCGGCTGGGACCGATTATGGTCACATGGATGATTATTATGTCTTGCCTTGGGATGCATAGGGGTCCATTTATGGAGGATGGTGGCTAGCTAGATATTGTTGTTCTTACGTGAAATGACGGCTAGATTTGACCATACTTATAACGCACTTTATACTGATACTCCAGCACATTTACACTCCCAACTGGAGATCTACTATTACCGAACAGCCAGTCTAAATCAACTTCTAGCTTGCCCATCCCCACGCTCACCCTCCCTCCCCGCCGCCCGCCCACAGGGCAGCCTCCCCGCCGACGTGCTGGGCGTTCCCCCTGACCAGCGGGCGGACCTGCTGTTCACCAACGCCCGCCAGCTGCTGTGCCAGTACGAGACGCGGCGGCAGCAGCGGCGGGCCGCCACCGCCTCCGCTCTCTACTGGGAGCACGGCCGTCTGGCGCCGCACGCGCAGAAACAGATGATCGACAAGGTGCTGGACTACATGCAGAAACGCGATTGGGACAATGCGGTATGTGCTGGGCGAGGACGCGGGACAGGCAGGTATGGAAGAAGTCGATTTACTTTACGCGGGAGTGTCGCGAGTCATAGCTACGAAAAGGATCTATCGGAATATTACGTGGACTAGATTGCATGACTTTCGATAGGTAAATCGTTTTTCTTGCTGTTTTTCGTAGCAAAATTCATATTATGTGAGCTCGGTTGGCGAGTTTGGTTTCTTTGTCTGGCTTCATCTGTGGTGCGTTCCAACACCTAAGCTGAACTATTGTTACATGACATTTTGAATGCATTTGTGTCGACTGGTCGTAGGCATGTAGTTTCACAACTTTGTGGACAAACTGTATACACGCTGTTGCTGTGTGTACTGGTTGTGTGACATGGTCCTAGGTCTCAGTTTGGCTCACATAGACGCTCCTATGTGTTGTGGCTGCTGCGTCAAGTATTCGTCAGCCGCGCACTGAATGTCTTGAGTGCCGTTTTCTCTGCATCTCAGATGTTCCTGATTGGTGAGCTGATGGACCTGGCGTTGGAGGGTATGCACTACTACCACACGTACGACCGGCCGATGCTGCAGGCGGCCATCACACTCTGCTACCTGGGATGGATGCTGCTACTCACCTCACACCTGGTCAAGGTGAGACGGGGTCACCTGGTCAAGGTGAGACGGGGTCAACAGGTCAAGGTGAGACGGGGTCACCTGGTCAAGGTCAGACGGGGTCACCTGGTCAAGGTCAGACGGGGTCACCAGGTCACTGTCAGATGGGGTCACCAGGTCAAGGTCAGATGGGGTCACCTGGTCAAGGTCAGACTGGGTCACCAGGTCAAGGTGAGACGGGGTCAACAGGTCAAGGTCAGATGGGGTCACCAGGTCAAGGTGAGACAGGGCCACCTGGTCAAGGTCAGACGGGGTCACCTGGTCAAGGTCAGACGGGGTCACCAGGTCACTGTCAGATGGGTTCACCAGGTCAAGGTCAGATGGGACATATGGTCATTGGTCAAGGTTGGATGAGATCATATGGCCAGGGTTAGATGAAGTCGCCTGAATATCATGGTAGACGTCGGACGGGAAACATACTGCAACAAGGGCGGATCCAGCCGGCCGTTTTTTTGGGAGGGGGGGGGGGGCAAACCATTTTTAGCAGACCTTGCCCACCCCAAATTTCGAATTTATTCCCGGATTTGGGCCACTCTATTTTGCAACACACGATTTATATTTTTGAAATAGCTTTTCGACCTTTTGGGATATCAATAAAAAGGAAACATATGTCAGCTTGAAGTTTTTTATTGTTCCGACATTGCCTTACACTGAGCAAAACTATGTCAATTGTCAGCTGTACCCAAGGCCGTCGCCGATAATTTTTGAGTGGGGGTCGGCTGAAATGACGCAAACAAATGTACCCCATTTTTGTATGCGTGTATTTAAGCCTTTGCAGCATTCGTAATGTGGATTTTCATGTTATAGTAGGTACTTGTTATTTAGCGATTTGTTTACGGGTTTGCCTGATAAAACCCAGAAACATGGGCAGTGGGGCCTTGCAGAGAATAAGAAGCTAAACATGCTATTCATTCAATTCACCGTTACAACGAACCGAAGACGATGACGATGGCTTCGTTATGACGATAGCCACCGATGTGACGCCGCGAAGCGGCGTGAAATTTTCTTATTTTAGGTCGTGGAAAACTAAATTTGAATATTGGAACCAGACTCAGGTAACCCTTATTCCTGGTTGCACATCTCGGTATGGTGAAAAATATTGAAATTAATGTAGTTTTTAATATACATATTCTTCGGATAGTAAATCACGATGACCTGTGGTAGTCAGCGCTCAATAGCACATATGATAATAATAACTGTATACATATGTACCGAACTGTAACTAACAACTGGTAACGGTGCAAATGGTTTGAAAACAGCAAGAGGCAGAACGACTTTTCCGCACATAAATGGTCCCTGCGGATCTGGAGGAGCCTGGGGCGAGATGGCTTGGGGAGATGGTCCTGACCTGGTCCCACTATTAGCTCTTCGGTCCAGCAATTTGGACACCGCTGGAGCAGCTTCCGGGTGCCGATGTCCGCGTTTTGCGTTCGCGTCGTCTTTTTTTTCGGAACTCTGCAGACTAGCTAAACATGTATCCCGCTTGAAAGTTAATATTGTATGAAGGGAATGGGCCCTGGGGATAGCCATTAGATACCGCAAATGAGAGACTGTCAGACACTTACAGGGAAATAATGACCTTTTCCCACAAAAATGGAGTTAGCACTTGAAATCGCCAGACGAGACCAAAATATATTGTAAATTCATCACATTTTGCATGAAAACTTTCCTACCGAAAGATATTTCAGGTTAAAGTTGATAAGCGTTCCACGCTTTTAACGACCGGTACTTGCAAGTACTTTTTGGTCCTCATCAAACTGCGGGCTTTTCCCGTATTGTTTTTGTACGCAATGGAGTGGAAAATATATTGTGCGTTCTGCTTGTTGTGATTATATGCCCGGCGATCTTCTAAAACTAACAGCGATTGGAAAAAGTGGCAATAAAATCGGAAGCTCATCGATGCACATCAACGGCGGCATAGTTAGTGGTTGCGACCCTCCATTTTTGAAAATCGATTCATTTGTTTTCAACATTAGGAGTATTGTATACTTTGTCTGTGGCTGTATATAACACTATGCTTTATATTATCCTGGAAAATAATAATTTTTCCCCCAAAAAATAACACAATAACACAAAACTGGCAATTAAATCGGAAGCTCATCGATGCACATCGACGGCGACCTATTTAGCGTCGGCGATTTGTTTACAAAGTCATTGTCATGCTTCTCGGCGCACTTAACCATTGCGGCGAGTTGTTCCTGATTAGTATACCCAACTTTGACGCTTGAGCCCAACGAGGCTATGCGCCCTAACCCAACAAGAACAAGTATACCCAAGTCCCGTAGCAGGCTTTGTTAATGACGTCACTGGTGCCATTCTTGTGTAGCATTGCAAAATATATCTGATTTTGAGTTGAAAGCTAATTAAAGACTTATTCAAATTATTGTTTTTAAGTTTGAATTTTCTTGTTAATAATTATTAAAGGTATTTTATCACTGTATTTCATAGTAGTTGACACTTCAGAAACTTGTGACGTAATAATATTGTATCCAATATGCATTTCCCTCGCCTTTTGCTATTGTGGCGCAGTGCCGAGTGCTTTGCGAATACTAGCTTGCCTGGGGTTCAATTCATTCCGACCTTATTTTATTCGAGTTGGTATAGTTTGCATGTTGTTATTCATGACTTATACTGATAGTCAGTCATGCATCACGGATGCTTCACGGATTGTTTCACGGATCAGAGCGCTGCTCGAACGCACGCTAGTAGCGCTAGTAGCGCTTTCGTTCTCCATGGCAACCAGGCGTGAGCCAATGACAAGCCAGAACGTATTCCCTTTCTGGCTTTTGATTGGCTGACGCCTGGTTGCCATGGAGAACGAAAGCGCTACTAGCGCTACTAGCGTGTGTCCGAGCAGCGCTCAGTTTAATCGGAAACGTCACAGAGCCTCCAAAAATGCCGCACTCGATGTAAACAATGGTAGGGAAGGACGAATTTGTCAATGACCTTCATGAAGTACACAAGGTACTTGTTTTGTATTTTTTTCCAAACTCACAACTTTGAATTTGGGAATAATTTTATTTAATTCTTAAATTTAAATAAAATAATTTTAAAACCATAACGATAGCCTAAGAAATTGTTGCCAACAAAATCAAAAGGTCATTATTTCCCTTTAATTAATTCATTTTCACATTTTCCAAATTTGTATAAGCAATTGCGTATTTTGTGTCATACCGCGAAGCGGCGCGAAATTTGCAAGTTTTTACTGTGGATAGCTGGATTTTGACTTGACTGCTGCAAAGGCAATTTTTGCAACTGTACGTCCGACCGTTGGGGGGGGGGGGGGTCATAGTTTCAGGACCTGTGGGGATGGGGGACATGTCCCCTTTGCCCCCCCCCCCCTGGATCCGCCCCTGTGCTGCAATACCAATGACGTACTGTCTGGCCATTGCATGTTCGGAGTCGTGAATGTGGTTGTACTGGGTACGTGGTGAATCTGGTCTGAAGTGTATTCTGATCTGCCCCCTGACCTGCCACTTGACCTGTCCCCTGACGCGCTCCTGACCTGTCCCTGACCTGCCATCTAACCTGTCCCTGACCTGCCTCTGAGCTGCCCCTGAACTGCCATCTAACCTGTCCCTGACCTGTCATCTGACCTGTCCCTGAACTGCCATCTGACCTGTCCCTGAACTGCCATATAACCTGTCCCTGACCTGTCCCTGACCTGTCCCTGACCTGTCCCTGACCTGTCCCTGACCTGTCCCTGACCTGTCCCTGACCTGTCCCTGACCTGTCCCTGACCTGTCCCTGACCTGTCCCTGACCTGTCCCTGACCTGTCCCTGACCTGTCCCTGACCTGTCCCTGACCTGTCCCTGACCTGTCCCTGACCTGTCCCTGACCTGTCCCTGACCTGTCCCTGACCTGTCCCTGACCTGTCCCTGACCTGTCCCTGACCTGTCCCTGACCTGTCCCTGACCTGTCCCTGACCTGTCCCTGACCTGTCCCTGACCTGTCCCTGACCTGTCCCTGACCTGTCCCTGACCTGTCCCTGACCTGTCCCTGACCTGTCCCTGACCTGTCCCTGACCTGTCCCTGACCTGTCCCTGACCTGTCCCTGACCTGTCCCTGACCTGTCCCTGACCTGTCCCTGACCTGTCCCTGACCTGTCCCTGACCTGTCCCTGACCTGTCCCTGACCTGTCCCTGACCTGTCCCTGACCTGTCCCTGACCTGTCCCTGACCTGTCCCTGACCTGTCCCTGACCTGTCCCTGACCTGTCCCTGACCTGTCCCTGACCTGTCCCTGACCTGTCCCTGACCTGTCCCTGACCTGTCCCTGACCTGTCCCTGACCTGTCCCTGACCTGTCCCTGACCTGTCCCTGACCTGTCCCTGACCTGTCCCTGACCTGTCCCTGACCTGTCCCTGACCTGTCCCTGACCTGTCCCTGACCTGTCCCTGACCTGTCCCTGACCTGTCCCTGACCTGTCCCTGACCTGTCCCTGACCTGTCCCTGACCTGTCCCTGACCTGTCCCTGACCTGTCCCTGACCTGTCCCTGACCTGTCCCTGACCTGTCCCTGACCTGTCCCTGACCTGTCCCTGACCTGTCCCTGACCTGTCCCTGACCTGTCCCTGACCTGTCCCTGACCTGTCCCTGACCTGTCCCTGACCTGTCCCTGACCTGTCCCTGACCTGTCCCTGACCTGTCCCTGACCTGTCCCTGACCTGTCCCTGACCTGTCCCTGACCTGTCCCTGACCTGTCCCTGACCTGTCCCTGACCTGTCCCTGACCTGTCCCTGACCTGTCCCTGACCTGTCCCTGACCTGTCCCTGACCTGTCCCTGACCTGTCCCTGACCTGTCCCTGACCTGTCCCTGACCTGTCCCTGACCTGTCCCTGACCTGTCCCTGACCTGTCCCTGACCTGTCCCTGACCTGTCCCTGACCTGTCCCTGACCTGTCCCTGACCTGTCCCTGACCTGTCCCTGACCTGTCCCTGACTTGCCCCTGACCTGTCCCTGACCTGTCCCTGACCTGTCCCTGACCTGTCCCTGACCTGTCCCTGACCTGCCTCTGACCTGCCCTGTCGCCCCCTCTGCAGACATCCGGCACCTCTGTACCTGCCGAGGGCCCGTCGGCCGGCGGACCCGCCGCTCTGGTGGTAGGCGTGGTCGGCACCAGTGTCGCCGTCTTCCTCATTGTCGGTAAGTTACGCGTCACGGTCTCGGATGCACCGTTGAACCGGACTCGGGTTGGTGGTGATGGGTCCTGCGAATGTTATAGGACGGATGCCTGAATAGCTAGATTATATTGTAATTTGTAGTATGTTTCTACCTGCCTGTTCTTCAGCGTAACTAATGCTGAACGATCGTCTCTTATATTTTAATAAGTGTTGCTGTGCCGTTAATTAACATTAGTTGACGTATATACGGGTTAATCGTGCGAGTTTCGCTGCTGTAACTGAGACAGGCATTTCTTCAGTCTCCTCAGAAACGTTTGCCCACGCCCCTGAACTTTCGGATCTGGTGGTGACTCCGACCTGTGTTACTCGTGCCGCTCCTTCCTCCGCCTGCAGTGGTGAGACTGAGAGCCAATCTCCACGCAGATCGCGACCCAGTCAGTCCACGCTACTCAGTACAGCCGGATGAATAACATGCAGTACCCCTGCTCCGCCCGCCAGCCAAGTCGCTGCCGGCCCACTACGCGGTGTACCTGCTGTTGCCGGTGCTGTTGTGGTCCGTGCTGGCCTACGACGTCACGGCGCTGTGGACGGCGCGCGCTGCCGTGGCCGATACGGGCACCCTGCTGCGGCACGGCGCCGTGCTGCTGGGCATAGAGCTGCTGGTGAGGGGCGAGGGTGAGGGGAGGAAGGGGAGAGAGGTCGGCTGGTGAGGTCTGAGGGGTGGGGTGGGGGCGGCGGAGGAGAGAGTGAGAGGGAGAGTGAGAGTGAGGGGCTGCTGGTGACGTCTGAGGGGTGGGGTGGGGGCGGCAGAAGAGAGAGTGAGAGGGTTATATCTGCTGCTGGTGACGTCTGAGGGGTGGGGTGGGGGCGGCGGAGGAGAGAGTGAGAGGGTTATATCTGCTGCTGGTGACGTCTGAGGGGTGGAGTTTGGAGACAGGGTAGGAAAGTGTGCTGCTGTGGTCAGTGGCTGATGTTGAGGAGCGAGAGGTGGGGGGTTGGGTTCGTTTCAGTTTCAAGCTGTGGTGAACGAGTTTAAGGACGGTTCGTTTTGGTATCGTACTTGTCTTCGGAGATATTCACTTGATAGGTTTATACGTTTTCTGTTGACGTTTAATTCCTTGGCACTGACGATAACAGGCTTATGTCGTCGTTGCTGTGCTCGCCTTGTGTACCATATCTGCACCACCCCGGACCATCCGTTGCCGTGTCTGACGGCGACGTGTCCTCCCCCCCCCCCCCCCGCCGCCGCCGTCGGTAGGTGGTGTCGTTTTTCCAGCGGTGGGTGTTGTCGGTTCTGCTGGTGGCGCTGTCGCCGTGGCCGCTGACGCTGTCTCGGTACAGGAAGAGGCTCACGGTGCTGTGGGTGTGCTCCTCGCTCCTGCTGGCCGTCTTCCCTCTCAGTCCGGTCATCACACACCAGACCAACTACACTCTGGTGTGAGTACTGGGTACTGGGTAGTGATGGGCCAACTACACTGGTGTGAGTACTGGGTAGTGATGGGCCAACTACACTCTGGTGTGAGTATTGAGTACTGGGCACTGATGGGCAAACTACACGGGTGTGTGTACTGGGTACTGGGTAGTGATGGGCCAACTACACTGGTGTGAGTACTGGGTACTAGGTAGTGATGGGCCAACTACACTGGTGTGAGTTGACTGGGTGGTGGTGGGCCAATTACTTTATCTTTATTTGTATCGACTGTATGTCTGTACCAGAAAGTTATGGTGTGTTGCTCAATATCGCTCATCGTTCGGGGATTGAAACGAGTTGCTTGCAGTAGTTGCCCTGGTGTCTGCTGAGTCTGTGCACCACTGTGTCTTGTGCACATCTCTGTTCAGATTCATATGAGTGGTCCTCACAATCAGTACGCACTGAGTCATGTGACCGCGGTGTGGATTCCTCTGGTGTTACAGGAAGGCGGCCGCCATGTTCTCTTGTGGCGGCGTGGCGCTGGCTTCTCTCTCGTGAGTATTTCGCAATAATGAGCCGTGTAGGGGGGACATGGGACGGACATCATTTGTTTATCTGCAGGAATTCCATTTTCGAGCTGTTATGCATGGTAAATTGCTTACCGTTCCTCACGAGATCGAACATGGACAGAGACCTGTTATTATTATTAAGTATGGGTACATCCAAAGCCCGCGGACCTGCGATCCTCCTAAGCTTTCGATAAGTAGATACATTATACGTGTTATTTCTTTTACGTGTTATTTCTTTTACATGTTATTTCTTTTACGTGTTATTTCCGCGTAATAGTATACCCGTTGTTTTCACCATTGCACCCCCCCCCCGCCTTCTCAGGGGTGAGCTGCGTCTGTTCCGGCCCGTGGACCGCCGCCGGGAGCCGCGTCATTCTCGGCTGATCCTGCTGGCGCAGGTGGCGCTCCTGGCGGCGGCGGCCGGAGTTACGCACGCCGTACAAACGGCCGTCCGCAGTCGCGCCGCCGTGCCCGGATACGTCCACGTAGCGGCCTGGAGCATGCTGGGTACGTGTCGCCGCCGGCGTTGTCGGCCGGTGTGATGCGATCAGCATCATTTCTGGCTCCGGCCTGGTATGGCAGCTGTGGGGACGACGAAATGGATCTGTTGGCACCGCAATGTGGCGTAGCGTTATTAATATTCACTGTCATATTCGGTGTCATGTAAGATCGTTAGTGATCAGTGAATACCTCGTGCGTTCAGTGTGCACATTCGTGAACTGTTACGAACTTGTACTGATCTGTCAACTATTACGGTGATCATTTTTGAATCGTACTGCTCCAACACTACTAGTTCCATGTAACTTCGCGGTAACTCGCGGTTCCATGTAACTTATGCGCGGTTTCAGTGCCCCTCGGGCTGAATCATAATCATCACCAGCAGCTTCAAGCAGTGCTCTACCTTTTTTCCCCTCCTACGGCGTGTCTCATTTTCCTACACGTGTGTCTCCATGCTGGCCGTCGTGACCCACTCGTCTGATCACTGATTGCTGAGACTCATGTCTCGCTACTGACCCTCGCCCCCCCCCCCCCCCTCGCCAGCCGTGTCGTGGCTGCTGCCATGTCTCACCTCCACCTGGCTGCTGGCGCGGCTGCTGCACGTCACTGCGGCGCTGCTCGCACCGTTCCTGCTGCTCAGTCTGGGCCGCGAGGCGCTGTTCCTGCCCCTGCTGGCGCTGCACCTCTACTCCTGGACCCGGCTGGAGCACACCACGGAACAGAAACAGGCGAGGCGGCGGTGTCGAGGGTGGGGCGGTACAGGACAGAGACAGGCGAGGTGGCGGGCTGAGGCTGTGGTGTCGTGAGGGTGGGATGGTGTCGTGAGGGTGGGGTGGTGTCGTGAGGGTGGGGCCCAGTGTCGTGAGGGTAGGGTGGTGTCGCGAGGGTGGGGCGGTGTCGTGAGGGTGGGGTGGTGTCGTGAGGGTGGGGTGGTGTCGTGAGTGTGGGGCGGTGTCGTGAGGGTGGGGTGGTGTCGTGAGGGTGGGGTGGTGTCGTGAGGGTGGGGTGGTGTCGTGAGTGTGGGGTGGTGTCGTGAGGGTGGGGCGGTGTCGTGAGGGTGGGGTGGTGTCGTGAGGGTGGGGCGGTGTCGTGAGGGTGGGGCGGTGTCGTGAGGGTGGGGTGGTGTCGTGAGGGTGGGGTGGTGTCGTGAGGGTGGGGCGATGTCGTGAGGGTGGGGCGGTGTCGTGAGGGTGGGGCCCAGTGTCGTGAGGGTGGGGCCCAGTGTCGTGAGGGTGGGGCCCAGTGTCGTGAGGGTGGGGCCCAGTGTCGTGAGGGTGGGGCCCAGTGTCGTGAGGGTGGGGCCCAGTGTCGTGAGGGTGGGGCCCAGTGTCGTGAGGGTGGGGCCCAGTGTCGTGAGGGTGGGGCCCAGTGTCGTGAGGGTGGGGCCCAGTGTCGTGAGGGTGGGGCCCAGTGTCGTGAGGGTGGGGTGGTGTCGTGAGGGTGGGGGTGGTGTCGTGAGGGTAGGGTGGTGTCGCGAGGGTGGGTCGGTGTCGTGAGGGTGGGGTGGTGTCGTGAGGGTGGGGCGGTGTCGTGAGGGTGGGGTGGTGTCGTGAGGGTGGGGTGGTGTCGTGAGGGTGGGGTGGTGTCGTGAGGGTGGGGTGGTGTCGTGAGGGTGGGGTGGTGTCGTGAGGGTGGGGCGATGTCGTGAGGGTGGGGCCCAGTGTCGTGAGGGTGGGGCCCAGTGTCGTGAGGGTGGGGCCCAGTGTCGAGGGTGGGGCCCAGTGTCGAGGGTGGGGCCCAGTGTCGTGAGGGTGGGGCCCAGTGTCGTGAGGGTGTGGCCCAGTGTCGTGAGGGTGGGGCCCAGTGTCGTGAGGGTGGGGCCCAGTGTCGTGAGGGTGGGGCCCAGTGTCGTGAGGGTGGGGCCCAGTGTCGTGAGGGTGGGGCCCAGTGTCGTGAGGGTGGGGTGGTGTCGTGAGGGTGGGGGTGGTGTCGTGAGGGTAGGGTGGTGTCGCGAGGGTGGGGCGGTGTCGTGAGGGTGGGGTGGTGTCGTGAGGGTGGGGCGGTGTCGTGAGGGTGGGGTGGTGTCGTGAGGGTGGGGTGGTGTCGTGAGGGTGGGGTGGTGTCGTGAGGGTGGGGTGGTGTCGTGAGGGTGGGGTGGTGTCGTGAGGGTGGGGCGGTGTCGTGAGGGTGGGGTGGTGTCGTGAGGGTGGGGCGGTGTCGTGAGGGTGGGGTGGTGTCGTGAGGGTGGGGTGGTGTCGTGAGGGTGGGGCGATGTCGTAAGGGTGGGGTGGTGTCGTGAGGGTGGGGCCCAGTGTCGTGAGGGTGAGGCCCAGTGTCGTGAGGGTGGGGCCCAGTGTCGTGAGGGTGGGGCACAGTGTCGTGAGGGTGGGGTGGTGTCGTGAGGGTGGGGGTGGTGTCGTGAGGGTGGGGTGGTGTCGTGAGGGTGGGGCGGTGTCGTGAGGGTGGGGCCCAGTGTCGTGAGGGTGGGGCCCAGTGTCGTGAGGGTGGGGCCCAGTGTCGTGAGGGTGGGGGTGGTGTCGTGAGGGTGGGGCGGTGTCGTGAGCGTGGGGCGGTGTCGTGAGCGTGGGGTGGTGTCGTGAGGGTGGGGCGGTGTCGTGAGGGTGGGGTGGTGTCGTGAGGGTGGGGCGGTACAGAACAGAGCCAGGCGAGGCGGCTGGCTGAGGTGGCGGTGTCGTGAGGGTGGGGCCCAGTGTCGTGAGGGTGGGGCCCAGTGTCGTGAGGGTGGGGCCCAGTGTCGTGAGGGTGGGGCCCAGTGTCGTGAGGGTAGGGGTGGTGTCGTGAGGGTGGGGCGGTGTCGTGAGGGTGGGGCGCTGTTGTGAGGGTGGGGGTGGTGTCGTGAGGGTGGGGCGGTGTCGTGAGGGTGGGGCGGTACAGAACAGAGACAGGCGAGGCGGCGGGCTGAGGTGGCGGTGTCGTGAGGGTGGGGCGGTGTCGTGAGGGTGGGGCGGTGTCGCGAGGGTAGGGCGGTGTCGTGAGGGTGGGGCGGTGTCGTGAGGGTGGGGGTGGTGTCGTGAGAGTAGGGCGGTGTCGGTGAGGGTGTGGTGGTGTCGTGAGGGTAGGGCGGTGTCGTGAGGGTGGGTCGGTGTCGTGAGAGTAGGTCGGTGAGGGTGTGGTGGTGTCGTGAGGGTGGGGCGGTGTCGTGAGGGTGGGGGTGGTGTCGTGAGGGTGGGGCGGTGTCGTGAGGGTGGGGCGGTGTCGTGAGGGTGGGGGTGGTGTCGTGAGGGTGGGGGTGGTGTCTTGAGGGTGGGGCGGTACAGAACAGAGACAGGTGAGGCGGCGGGCTGAGGTGGCGGTGTCGTAGTGTTGATGTTAATGTGTTGCCAACGAGTGTGCTAGTCGGTGGCCTGAGGTGTCAATGCCGTGGTGTTGGCACTGATTTAGAGAGGAACAGGTGCAGATGTAGTGGCCTGAAGCGTCCGGAGAGGGACGTGTCGTGACGAGGATGGTTGGAGAAACGAGGAAGTTTGCGACCCGAACTTGTGACTTTTGATGTGTGGAAGTGTTTATTTTCTGAAGCCATCTCCCAACTCTGGCTTCCACTCTGACCTCCTTCCACTTCTCCCCCAGATGGCGGATCTTTCGTTTGACGACCCTCTAAGAAAGAATGAGGCTCGCCGGCCAGCGCAGTTTGGCGACATAAGACGCGCCTTCTTCTATGTATCCTCTGTGGCGACAGACAGTGCTAAAGCCTGGTGGGGCGGGCGGGTCAGGGTGGTGATAGTGTGTGTATGGGGGGCCGAAGGGAGGTTGCTAGGACGGTGGTCATATTTTGGCCAGTGATCTAGAACTGGGTATTTAATGAGAGTTGATATCGAAGTGTTGACTGGAATAAGTTTTCGTGTTCGGTTCGGTACCGATCTTCGATCGGTGATTTTTACTAAATTAATTGATGCGTAAGAACGTTGGAGAATGGCGGAATCAAAATAGTGTTGGTCTTGCTCTCACGCCTTTATTTAGCCATTCAAACCGTAGTGAAACCATGGCAACCACTTTAAAATGGCAACCCTCTGCGCCCCCCCCCCCCCCCCCATCACTTTCCACAGCTCCCTGCCAACCCTCAGGTGGACCTCTGCGAACCACCCCTACTTTCACAACCGCACGAAACACCCTCCACCGCCGCGTCGATTTCCTTGACCGCGCCCCGTGCAGTTGCTGTTCGTCATGCTGGCCTTCTTCGGCATCGGCAACATCGCCAGCGTCAACTCGTTCGACCCGACCTGCGTGTACGCGTTTGTGACCGTGTTCAGCCCCTGGGTGATGGGCGCACTGCTGCTGACCAAGATCCTGGTGCCGTTCCTGCTGGTCTGCTGCTACGCACGCGCCGTGGCCACCGTCACCAGGGTAGGTGTGAGGAGGAGGGGCGAGAAGGGCTTGGTATGCCAAGGAGTGGATCGAGGGTTTTAACGGGAGGGGTGTCGACAGGGAATAGGGCGGGTGTCGATAGGGAATAGGGTGGGTGTCGATAGGGAATAGGGCGGGTGTCGATAGGGAATAGGGCGGGTGTCGACAGGGAATAGGACGGGTGTGATAGGGAATAGGGCGGGTGTCGATAGGGAATAGGGCGGGTGTCGATAGGGAATAGGGCGGGTGTGATAGGGAATAGGGCGGGTGTCGATAGGGAATAGGGCGGGTGCCGATAGGGAATAGGGCGGGTGTCGATAGGGAATAGGACGGGTGTGATAGGGAATAGGGCGGGTGTGATAGGGAATAGGGCGGGTGTCGATAGGGAATAGGGCGGGTGTCGATAGGGAATAGGGCGGGTGTCGATAGGGAATAGGGCGGGACGTGATAGTGATCGTCATACAATTATATGTTGTTGTTGAGCTCCTTTCCGGGCCTGCGCCGCGAGCCGTCTATAGACTTCGGAGGAACCTGGTTTCTGCCAGGACAGCCACCGCCCGCGTCGTCTTGTCTGATTACTTCCCATTCCGGGAACAGAGTTCCGAAGAGACGGTGACGTACTGCCATCAGAGTAGGGCATCACAGCAGGGCCTACATATCTCGATGAATATTTTGCTCTTTTTAGTTCATGCAGGCTACAGCGGACGTGATCTGATTGTTAACGGATGCTGGTGTGTGGCGTCTTGTATTTTCCAAGAAGGTATCGTTTGACCATTTGTTAGATGTGATAACTGTAGCCCAGAAAATGGCCGCCAAGTGTTTGTAAAAGTAGGGTTTGGTCGTTTTTCACCTCTCGTGGTGAACGTCCTGTCGGCGTCTGAGACTCCCCCTCCCCGCCGCCGACAGATGTCGACGCAGCGTCTGTTCCTGACGGTCCTTCTGATGTCGGACGTCATGTCGGTCCACTTCTTCTTCCTCGTGACGGACGCCGGCTCGTGGCAGGACATCGGCTTCTCCATCTCACACCACGTGATTGCCACGGGCACCTCCTGTTTCCTGCTGCTGCTGCACGGCGCGGCGCGCGTGCTCACCAGTGCCACCTGGTGGTCGCCGGTGGAGTCTGTACTTACAGAGCGGCGCCGCAGTCGCGTGAACAAGTTCGGCTCGGAAGAATTCGAGGTGTCGGTGGTCGGAGGTGGCACGGCGCAGGGAATGAAACTGGAGTGAGGAGGAGGTCGAGGTGTCGGAGGTGGCGCGGCGCAGGGAATGAAACTAGAGTGAGGAGGAGGTCGAGGTGTCGGAGGTGGCGCGGCGCTGGGAATGAAGCTGGAGTGAGGAGGAGGTCGAGGTGTCGGAGGTGGCACGGCGCAGGGAATGAAACTGGAGTGAGGAGGAGATCGAGGTGTCGGAGGTGGCGCGGCGCTGGTAATGAAGCTGGAGTGAGGAGGAGATCGAGGTTTCGGAGGTGGCGCGGCGCTGGGAATGAAGCTGGAGTGAGGAGGAGATCGAGGTGTCGGAGGTGGCGCGGCGCTGGGAATGAAGCTGGAGTGAGGAGGAGATCGAGGCGTCGGAGGTGGCGCGGCGCTGGGAATGAAGCTGGAGTGAGGAGGAGATCGAGGCGTCGGAGGTCGGAGGTGGCGCGGCGCAGGGAATGGAACTGGAGTGAGGAGGAGGTCGAGGTGTCGGAGGTCGGAGGTGGCGCTGGGAATGAAGCTGGAGTGAGGAGGAGGTCGAGGCGTCGGTGGTCGGAGGTGGCACGGCGCTGGGAATGAAGCTGGAGTGAGGAGGAGATCGAGGTGTCGGAGGTCGGAGGTGGCACGGCGCTGGGAATGAAGCTGGAGTGAGGAGGAGATCGAGGTGTCGGAGGTGGCGCAGGGCAGGGAATGGAACTGGAGTGAGGAGGAGGTCGAGGTGTCGGAGGTGGCACGGCGCTGGGAATGAAGCTGGAGTGAGGAGGAGGTCGAGGTGTCGGAGGTCGGAGGTGGCACGGCGCTGGGAATGAAGCTGGAGTGAGGAGGAGGTCGAGGTGTCGGAGGTGGCACGGCGCTGGGAATGAAGCTGGAGTGAGGAGGAGGTCGAGGTGTCGGAGGTGGCACGGCGCTGGGAATGAAGCTGGAGTGAGGAGGAGGTCGAGGTGTCGGAGGTGGCGCGGCGCAGGGAATGAAACTGGAATGAGGAGATCAAGGTGTCGGAGGTGGCACGGCGCTGGGAATGAAGCTGGAGTGAGGAGGAGGTCGAGGTGTCGGAGGTGGCACGGCGCTGGGAATGAAGCTGGAGTGAGGAGGAGATCGAGGTGTCGGAGGTCAGGTGGCGCAGGGAATGAAGCTGGAGTGAGGAGGAGGTCGAGGTGTCGGAGGTGGCACGGCGCTGGGAATGAAGCTGGAGTGAGGAGGAGATCGAGGTGTCGGAGGTCAGGTGGCGCAGGGAATGAAGCTGGAGTGAGGAGGAGGTCGAGGTGTCGGAGGTGGCACGGCGCTGGGAATGAAGCTGGAGTGAGGAGGAGGTCGAGGTGTCGGAGGTGGCGCGGCGCAGGGAATGAAACTGGAATGAGGAGATCAAGGTGTCGGAGGTGGCACGGCGCTGGGAATGAAGCTGGAGTGAGGAGGAGGTCGAGGTGTCGGAGGTGGCACGGCGCTGGGAATGAAGCTGGAGTGAGGAGGAGATCGAGGTGTCGGAGGTCAGGTGGCGCAGGGAATGAAGCTGGAGTGAGGGGCTGTGACGCGGGTGGGGTAATGTGTAGAACATGAGACACTACGGCAGGGTAATGCGGGGGACTGGACGAGGCGTGGTGGGATGGAGAACTGATAGGCGTCTGGTAGCGTCTGAAGGTTTTGAACTCGCACACGTGACGTTCACGAAGGGGCACTCTCATGACGAGAGGCATTTCTGACGTAAGATATGATATTTGGGCTGCTAGAAGAGGACCGAAGGACTGGCTTTGAACGCACTTCGCTGTGTGTGAGCTTGCCATTGCATGACATGGACAATGCCTGCACTGTTGTATTTTTGGCTTGCATCGTCGGAGTACTCTTACCTATTATGATGATTGAAATGCCCCACCGAAAAGGTGAAACTGACTTCACTCTTGGCCGTTGTTCGCTGTTCGGTTTAAGATGGTCGTCCGCCATTTCGCCTCTACTTCAGGGGATCTCAGGCGCACCTTCATCGCTTAGCTTTCTCGACGTGTCGTATATCGCCAATGTTTTGGCGATATACGGATGATATCGCCAATGTTTGGCGATATACGGATGATATCGCCAATGTTTGGCGATATACGGATGATATCGCCAATGTTTGGCGATATACGGATGGTATCGCCAATGTTATGACGATATACGGATGGTATCGCCAATGTTTGGCGATATACGGATGGTATCGCCAATGTTTGGCGATATACGGATGATATCGCCAATGTTTGGCGATATACGGATGGTATCGCCAATGTTATGACGATGGATCTCTGGCCCACCGTGTGTTGTTCGCTCAATATCGTTTTTATCAACAGGACTGAAGGCCGTTAATGCCCGTGCTCAGATGATTGATTGACTTGATTGACTCACTTTAATTTCCGATTATTGACTCCTTGTGCTCGACTTGTCCGGAAGCTAGTGTGACTTTCCTTGGCAATGTGTGTCGCGATGGAGAATGTAGTTCGCGATCTAACCTCTGCACTCCTTTCCCATGCGTTTGAGCTTGAAAACTGACGCCTAGCGTCGTGCCAAACGCTCATGTCTCCAGCGACGACCGTGTGCCTTGTGGGTGGTGCTGTGCCGCCGACCCGGCATCGTGCTGTAGGGACAGTGTTTGGCTTGCCAACACTGTCAGGCGCCCTGCCAACGGCGTTGACACGGTAGCATCACTCGCCAGCTGGTTGTGGCGTGCGTATGGGAGCATCACGCTCTCTGGAATGTGTGTACCGGCCCACCTAGTCAGCCGACTAGTTCGGCGGATTTGATATGGAGTTTGAACTGTGGGGAAGTTCGTCAGTTCACCGGGCAGTTCACTTGGGAGATACGGAGCTCACATCCGAGGCCCGTCCTCCCGATGAGGCCGTAGGTCTGTTGTACAATGTACATAGTATGGGATATTCTCAGTGTCGCTATTGTCGACGTCCTCGTCTGTGATTGGTCCGTGACCTTCGGTTGCCATGGCAACCGTCACAGCGTGCTTTCTGTGATCGCTGAACGACGTTGACTTGAATGGAATGTGAATGGCCAACGGTTTGGCGCAAAACAGGGTGAGTTTGTATACGAATGGCTAATCCAAAGGGCATTAATATTCATTTTGTTATGTTATACAGGCACTGCGAAATGGTGGTCTCCAGTTAATACAGCAGCTGTGCTTCGAGCAACTCTCATGTGTGTTCCTCAGGTTAAACCAATGTGCAAACACTCCGAAAGTATTTAAGCCATTCTCTCATCGGATATAGCCAAATTCAGCATGGACGTATTTTATTGCCAGCTCAAAGGCCTCTAATCCGTGGCCAAGATTCAACCGCCGCGACCCTTCTTCACAAGTCGCCGTAAGAACGGGCGATAAATGCATACAAACATTCCAAACACGTATTCCACAGCAGTACGTGGCTCTGACAAAATAACGGGCTTGTCGCAAAGAATCCGTGGCCTCCACTGGCCGGAGGGCGTAGCCGGAAGGTCCGTCTTCGACGGCGGACAACAGTCAGATCGGGTCAGGTCAGGTGAGTAGGTTGGTCAGGTGAATACAAGTCGAGGTGGTTGGCATGGCCAAGATAACCAGACATTGGAGACAATTACTGTAGCAATGTAGACACAATCTTCCTTTTCCGATGTCGGTGACAACCGGAAGACGCCGTGAGAGGCCACAGCGAGAGGCGAGCAAGGAGTGCCATCTCGCATTCAAGAACAAAAACATCACGGTACCTCGGCCTTCACGTTGAGTGATTAAATGATGTTGAGTGATTACATGATTGAGTATAACTGGATGAACGACCGGGTGATTAAATATATATGTTGTTATATCTATATGTTGATCAAGATCGATAAACGGCAGTTTGATGTTGACAGAATCGTCTGCTTCCACTGCTACCACAGGGGCGATATTCTCATTGGCTAAACCATCAAGCAACACACCGTCAGCACCATATAAGTACTTAATGTTTGGAGCATGAGCTATACCACACAATGGCACATAATAATGCCTTATTACATTTGGCAATAGTAATCAAAATCACAAAAAGAAACCAAGCTGTCATGAGTTCCCTTCCACCCTCGGTAAAACCCAACGGCTTACCGCAACACAGTAATGAAACGAAATATACAACTTGTGATGAGTTAAGGGTCCAATGGGCGATCAACAAAGGGCAGATTGTCAGGAATGCAGTAACCGCGCAACAAAGATGCGGCATCAGAGAACATAGCAATGACAAACATCAGGAGTACCGCACCGAGACCGCATTGTACACAGCCACCGCCCGTCCACACACGAGAGAACCAACAAAACGTCTGGATCGCAACCTCACTGCCAGGTACAGTATTAACCAGCGTCCGCAGCTCCTCAATATCAGCTGCCAGCAGTGACACACGTCAGTATATAAGCGTTAAGTATAGCTGCCTCAACAACCGCGTCTACCCAGCCAAGAAGTAACAACAACCGCTCACCGTCTACGTAAGCGGAAACGACTCCACCGTCGCAAAAAGCGAGTATATCCCTCGCCCTGTTGAACTGCAACAACTCTTGTCGAACCTCGTCGACCCACCGTCGCAAAAAGCGAGTATATCCCTCACCCTGTCGAACCGCAACAACTCTTGTCGAACCTCGTCGACCCACCGTCGCAAAAAGCGAGTATATCCCTCACCCTGTCAAACTGCAACAACTCTTGTCGAACTTTGTCGACAAAAGTTGTCGAACCTTGTCGAGAAGAGTTGTCGAACCTTGTCGACAAAAGTTGTCAAACCTTGTCGACAAGAGTTGTCGAACCATGTCGAGAAGAGTTGTCGAAACTTGTCGACAAAAGTTGTTGAACCTTGTCGAGCGCCAACTCTGACAGGCTCCGAAAGCACAACAACCAAACCTGTCGCCAATGAGTGGGCGCGTTTTCTCCAAAAGGATGGCCTCGGCGCCCTAGAGCTGCCATATGCGGCAGCCCTGTGAGGCGTCAGCCGACGGGCAATGAGACCTTCGGAAATCTTCACAGCTCGCCAAGCTCCTCGTCGTCTGTTTCGCCATCCACCAGAATCTTATCCTTAATCGACGGCATGGAGGAGGCACCGGCACGGGCCCTGGAACCGAAAGTCGCGACTGTCACATATGTCTAGTTTGACACAACACATTCTTTCGCGGTCACGTAACAACACACCAGCCCAAAGCACACACACGCACGCATCCACCCAAAACATACGCACGACGCATCCACCCACCCAAAATACATAATCGCACGCACACACGCACGTAAACACACACATTGCTCCCCCTTGGCACGTGCCAATACACCGGCCACACCTCCCAAGGTAACTGGATACGCAGCAGCCGGCAAACATTACACAAAACCATCCCCAACAGCTGCACACGTCACCCACCATACTGACAACATCCCACCCACCCACCCGCCCGCCATCATCCCCTACCGCCTCACCTGGCCTGCAGGTGCTGCAGCTGTACCGACAGACTGTCGACCTGTTCCTGGAGCTCCTCGTTGGTGCGCACCAGGCGGCGCTGGTTGGTCGTGCTGCTGTCCACCTCGTCCTCCACCGTGCCCAGCTCACGCTTCAGCTCGTCCACTCGGCCCCGCAGTCGGCGCACCTCGGCCTCGAACTGCTCCGCGCGCCGCATCGCGTGCGACAGCTCGGTCGTCTTCTCCTGCAGCACCTTCTTCAGCTTGCTGTGCGCGTGCTTTAGTTCGGAGAGCTCGCGGCTCTTCTCGAATACCTGTCGACGGGGAGGGCGGAGTTAGTGGCGGGTAGAGGCAGACACCGGGAGGGGGGGGGGGGGCAGTGATACTGGATAGCTGGCGGCCAAATGCCGACTGGAATGGTTGGGTGGCTGAATACAGCAGTGTCGCGTTTAAGCTCAACGCTCTCACACGTCCATGGCTGCAAAACAAATGTATAACCCTGTCTGACCCTATCCACCGTCCCCGACACACTAAATATCCCTGCAAAAAAAAACTCTCATGTCATGATGATTTGGGTTTTCGGGCGCTTCGACGGCTAAGGTCATTTGGCGCCCATAACGAAAGTTATCTAGTGACTATGGCAAGTACACTGTGGATAAGCCACTGGCGGAGATGAAGACAAATAGTTGGTCAACATAGTTGAAAAAACCTCCGATCAACTCTCCTTCCACACCCTACCAATCCTAACTAAACGACCCTTGCACTGTCGACGGACAGGCCGACTGGCGGACTGGACTGACGGACTGACGGACTGGACTGACGGACTGACGGACTGACGGACTGGCGGACTGGACAGACGGACTGGACTGACGGACTGGACTGACGGACTGGACTGACGGACTGGACTGACGGACTGGACTGACGGACTGGACTGACGGACTGGACTGACGGACTGGACTGACGGACTGGACTGACGGACTGGACTGACGGACTGGACTGACGGACTGGACTGACGGACTGGACTGACGGACTGGACTGACGGACTGGACTGACGGACTGGACTGACGGACTGGACTGACGGACTGGACTGACGGACTGACGGACTGGACTGGACTGACGGACTGACGGACTGGACTGGACTGACGGACTGACGGACTGACGGACTGACGGACTGGACTGACGGACTGGACTGACGGACTGGACTGACGGACTGGACTGACGGACTGGACTGGCGGACTGGACTGACGGACTGGACTGGACTGGACTGACGGACTGGACTGACGGACTGGACTGACGGACTGACAGACTGGACTGACGGACTGGACTGACGGACTGACAGACTGGACTGACGGACTGGACTGACGGACTGACAGACTGGACTGACGGACTGGACTGACGGACTGGACTGGACTGGACTGACGGACTGGACTGGCGGACTGGACTGGCGGACTGGACTGACGGACTGGACTGACGGACTGACAGACTGGACTGACGGACTGGACTGACGGACTGGACTGGATTGACGGACTGGACTGACGGACTGGACTGGCGGACTGGACTGACGGACTGGACTGACGGACTGGACTGACGGACTGACAGACTGGACTGACGGACTGGACTGACGGACTGGACTGACGGACTGGACTGACGGACTGGACTGACGGACTGGACTGACGGACTGGACTGACGGACTGGACTGGACTGACGGACTGGACTGGACTGACGGACTGGACTGGACTGACGGACTGGACTGGACTGACGGACTGGACTGGCGGACTGGACTGACGGACTGGGCTGACGGACTGGGCTGACGGACTGGGCTGACGGACTGGACTGACGGACTGGACTGACGGACTGGACTGACGGACTGGACTGACGGACTGGACTGACGGACTGGACTGACGGACTGGACTGACGGACTGGACTGACGGACTGGACTGACGGACTGGACTGACGGACTGGACTGACGGACTGGACTGACGGACTGGACTGACGGACTGGACTGACGGACTGGACTGACGGACTGGACTGACGGACTGGACTGACGGACTGGACTGACGGACTGGACTGACGGACTGGACTGACGGACTGGACTGACGGACTGGACTGACGGACTGGACTGACGGACTGGACTGACGGACTGGACTGGCGGACTGGACTGACGGACTGGACTGACGGACTGGACTGACGGACTGGACTGACGGACTGGACTGACGGACTGGACTGACGGACTGGACTGACGGACTGGACTGGACTGACGGACTGGACTGACGGACTGGACTGACGGACTGGACTGACGGACTGGACTGACGGACTGGACTGGCGGACTGGACTGACGGACTGGACTGACGGACTGGACTGACGGACTGGACTGACGGACTGGACTGACGGACTGGACTGGACTGACGGACTGGACTGACGGACTGGACTGGACTGACGGACTGGACTGGACTGACGGACTGGACTGACGGACTGGACTGACGGACTGGACTGACGGACTGGACTGACGGACTGGACTGACGGACTGGACTGACGGACTGGACTGACGGACTGGACTGACGGACTGGACTGACGGACTGGACTGACGGACTGGACTGACGGACTGGACTGACGGACTGGACTGACGGACTGGACTGACGGACTGGACTGGCGGACTGGACTGACGGACTGGACTGACGGACTGACAGACTGGACTGGACTGACGGACTGACGGACTGGACTGGACTGACGGACTGGACTGACGGACTGGACTGACGGACTGGACTGGACTGACGGACTGGACTGACGGACTGGACTGACGGACTGGACTGACGGACTGGACTGACGGACTGGACTGGCGGACTGGACTGACGGACTGGACTGACGGACTGACAGACTGGACTGGACTGACGGACTGACGGACTGGACTGGACTGACGGACTGGACTGACAGACTGGACTGACGGACTGGACTGACGGACTGGACTGGACTGATGGACTGGACTGGACTGACGGACTGGACTGACGGACTGACGGACTGGACTGACGGACTGGACTGACGGACTGGACTGACGGACTGGACTGACGGACTGGACTGACGGACTGGACTGACGGACTGGACTGACGGACTGGACTGACGGACTGGACTGACGGACTGGACTGACGGACTGGACTGACGGACTGGACTGACGGACTGGACTGACGGACTGGACTGACGGACTGGACTGACGGACTGGACTGACGGACTGGACTGACGGACTGGACTGACGGACTGGACTGACGGACTGGACTGACGGACTGGACTGACGGACTGGACTGACGGACTGGACTGACGGACTGGACTGACGGACTGGACTGACGGACTGGACTGACGGACTGGACTGACGGACTGGACTGACGGACTGGACTGACAGACTGGACTGGACTGACGGACTGGACTGGACTGGACTGACAGACTGACAGACTGGACTGACGGACTGGACTGACGGACTGGACTGACGGACTGGACTGACGGACTGGACTGACGGACTGGACTGACGGACTGGACTGACGGACTGGATTGACGGACTGGACTGGCGGACTGGACTGACGGACTGGACTGGCCGACTGACGAAGGCGCGCTTCTCACCTCGGTCTGCAGCTGTTTGTTCTCGGTCTCAGCCGTCTGGCTCAGCTGTCGGCTGCGCTTCTCCAGACGCTCCTCCAGGTCTCCGATGTGCGCCCGCAGCTTCTTGTTGTCGCGCTCCACGGAGATCTTGTCCGTCTCTATACGCTCCCGTCGCTCCCACTCGGCGGCGTTCTCTGCCTGGAGACGCTCAAGCTCGGAGCGCAGCTCTGCCAACTGTAGGTCACGTACCTGACGGACGACGACACGGGGTTACGGGCCGGAGGGATGGAGTCGCTCCAGAATATCATCGTCTCGATATTACAAAACGCATACGCCCCACACACAACTTCAGCAACTTCAAACGGTCAAACAGAGTCTGTCAGACTCGCTGTAAATTGTTCAAAGGCGATAATCTTAACAGTATAAAGAGAACGGTAAGTCTGTGCCAACTGGCCATGAAAAAGAAACGTTTTCCACAGCTCGTACTCGGGATAAGCAAGATATAAAAATCCCTTCCTTGCATCGTGCAGCGCCACTCGCCTCTCTGCTCGAGGTCTCGTCGCGCAGGTCGAGCTGCATGCTGGTCAGCTGATTCTCGTGCTGCGCGCGCAGCTCCATCAGCTGTTTGAGAGTCTCCTGACGCGAGAGACGCACGTCGTCGAGACGCGAGCGAAGGTCGGAGACGTCCTGACGGAGCGACTCGACGGTCCGCTGCAGCGCCGCCTTCTCCCTGCGGTTACATGGAGAGCACCGTCATGTTCATCTCATCGTACATGGAGAGCACTGTCATTTTCATATCATCGTACATCGAGAGCACTGTCATTTTCATATCATCGTACATGGAGAGCACTGTCATTTTCATATCATCGTACATGGAGAGCACTGTCATTTCCATATCATCGTACATGGAGAGCACTGTCATTTTCATATCATCGTACATGGAGAGCACTGTCATTTTCATATCATCGTACATGGAGAGCACTGTCATTTTCATATCATCGTACATGGAGAGCACTGTCATTTCCATATCATCGTACATGGAGAGCACTGCCATTTTCATATCATCGTACATGGAGAGCACCGTCATTTTCACATCATCGTATATTTTGTAAATAACTCGATTGGTGTAAAATACCCGGAGAATACGGATGTCATGAAACGGAAAAGATGAGTCTGTGAAAAATGTCAAGAAGCACAGTAACAATTTGCCTAACCTGAAAGCCACTGACCTGTCCTAAAACATCAGCATCTCATCTCACCCTAACAATACACAGAAGAGACACAGGAAACTATAGTCATAAGCATAACTTACTCCTTTTCGAGCTGCAGAGCCTTGTCTGTTGCGTCCCGCTGTCTCACGGCGGCCGTTTCCACTGTAGCGACAGGAGCCGCGGTGGCGGCGAAGGCGGGTGCCAGCGTCTGGACCGGCACCGGCGCCGGCACGGTCGGCCCCACCGCCGGCGTCACCGGCTCCGGCTCAGCCGCCGCCGACCTCGGACGCTGCTTAGGGATCGCACCTCGCTCCGCCTCCGACACGCGGAACTCGGGCAGCCCGAAAGCCGCCGCCGCACGCTCCGTGAGCGGATCTGGAGGCGCGCCGACCGCCAGCGGACCGCCGCACTCACAGCGCTCCGACAGCAGCCGCTTGAGCTGCGCAAGCTCGGCCACCAGAGATTCGTTCTCGGCTTCGATCTCGTGCCGGTCTCGCTTCACGGCGGCCGTCTCTTTCAGAGCGGTCTCCAGTCGGAGCCGGACCGCGCGCAGCTCCTCGCGGGCTTTGTTCCGTTCGGCGCGTACCTGGCCAGATGGGGAGCGGCAGGAGGAAGGGTGTTCAAACTGGAGGGTGACTTGAGGGCAACCGCTGGTGAGGCAGGGCCGCAGTTGGAGAAGCGACAGCTAACGGCCAAAGAACGATAGCGTAACCGGCCTGATGGATTCCCAAAACCACGCTTAACACTCTGCATAACAAATTCAGCATACTGATAAATTACAAGTATCCAGTTCTATAATAGGTGATAACTCGCATAGACCAGTCAATACTGTACTGGTGTACTAGCTTGGCTCCGACCCTCATCCTGTGGGACAGCTAGGTGCACCGCAGGCAGACCTGAGAGTCGGGGAGTCTGCCTGATGGCGACTGCCGACCCACCTTACTCCACTTCTCTCGCCAGTTGGCTGTACAGTCGGACCACCAGCGCATCGTCTTCTCCATCTGGGAGGCGCGGGCCTTGGCTTCCTCCAGCTCCTGCATCCGCAGCTCCTGGGGCGGGAGGGGAAGGCGACGTGTCAGCTCCGTCAGCTCCGTGAAGACGTGTCAGCTCCGTGAAGGCGACGCGTCACTCCTCCGGTGCATGAGGTAAAGGAAGAAGAGGCAAGACAGGCATCTTACCTAGCGAGAGGTTATGCGTTAGAGCCGGGGGCGGAGGCACAACTCGGGTTTAAGCCGCGCATAGTAGCAGAGACAAACTTTCAAGTGGAGCGACATATTAGCAAAATAATTGCCAAATACAAAAAAAAAAACACTTTAATTTGTGTCTACACATTCACAGGCGAGCAGTAAGGTTATCACAGCAAACACCGATCCATACCTCTTTCCTGCACACCTGCCTATCCCTCCTACCACACATACCCCTGCAGCCATCCTGCCTTTGCTACACCGGCAATACCCACACGATCCTGAGTTCCCCCGTCCCCCTTACGTACCTCCGTGGCCTGCCATTCGTGTTGACCATGCCTCGGGGAGCACTCGCTGAGCGTCCCCTGCCTGGCGGCGGCGGCGGCGGCGGCGGCGGCGAAGTGGCCGTGACTGTGGACATGGCTGTGGCCCGGAGAGCCTGTCGAGTGCGGCCGCGGAGCCGACGTGTGAGGCATGGCTGCGCGGGGCGACCAGCCGATCTGCTGGGGATGACAGTGACGACAGTCTGATCGGCTGGGGATGACAGTGGCAGACAGTCTGATCTGCTGGGGACCACAGTGACATACAGTCTGATCTGCTGGGGACGACAGTCACATACAGTCTGATCTGCTGGGGACGACAGTGACAGACAATCTGATCTGCTGGGGACAACAGTGACATACAGTCTGATCTGCTGGGGATGACAGTGACAGACAGTCTGATCTGCTGGGGATGACAGTGACAGGCAGTCTGATCTGCTGGGGACGACAGTGACAGAGTCTGATCTGCTGGGGACGACAGTGGCAGACAGTCTGATCTGCAGGAGATGACAGTGACAGACAGTCTGATCTGCTGGGGATGACAGTAACAGACAGTCTGATCTGCTGGGGATGACAGTGACAGACAGTCTGAGCTGCTGGGGACGACAGTATGTCAGTGGTATGTGGTGTGCTGCACACAGTGACTCAGACGGAGGAAAGTATGGAGCAGCATGTGTATCATGTCTGTCAGGACCTCCATCACACAACAGCCAGAAGAAGTCTCAGAAACAGAAACAGATACATGGAGAAAATGGGAATGGAAGCATTGGGAAAATGGTTAAATCAATATCTGAGGAATTTATGCTGAGGGGGTGATGAGATAACATGCTATCAAAATATATGTTTGACAACTCAAAGAACCTTGAACAAACTTTGTATAATTCTTCATTAAATTTGGTAAATTGTAAACTTTGTATAATCATGTATAATTCAATAGTGTTGTGTAGTGTTGATAGTGTTGCTAAACTTTCTTGATAACAACCTCAATGTGAAGGTCAAAATTTGAATATTAATATAAACCTGATTAGTAGCTGATAAGTCTATAATTTAACAAATGTATAATTCGCCTCATATTTCTACTCACAATTTGAGTTGACATGATTTATTTTAAAAGAAATAAGATAACATCTCATGAATTCCTTTACCACAAGCCTGTTCATATTTAATGCATAGGTACCTTAGGACTAATTAGAGCTAAGTCTCAAAGTGTGTCAAGTGTGTTCCAGTGATATGAGCCAAACCAATTGCCCCCTATAAAAGAATGATAGTCATTTAGCACACTTGACCTTTAATATAGGCACAATTAAATTTGGTAAATTGTAAACTTTGTATAAACATGTATAATTCACCTCATATTTATACTCACAATTTGAGTTGACATGATTTATTTTAAAAGAAATAAGATAACATTCCTGTGTTGTGTACATACACAATATCTAAATCTTATCTCACTCCTTATGATTTGCCATGAGTCATGAGATATAAATCACAGACATTGAGCTTTTAGAAACTATCTGTACATTTGGTTTCTGAGCTATTAATTTGTTTGATGCTCTATCATAATTTGTTTTACTACAGAAAGGCCCATAACCACAATATTTGAATTTCAAGATGTTTGTTTGTTTGTTGGGGCTTAAGGGCCTGACGACTGCATGGTCAATTTGCGCCCATAACCAAGATGAAGTGCATAAATAACTAAATTGTTTGTCCTTGGAGCCTGCACAATCATACTTTGGCCTGTTTGGAAGCAAATATAATCCATTTGGATAAGCCAGCTGCTTGTGCAATCTAAATTTGGATTAACCACCTGGCTGGCAATCTAAATTTTGATAAGCCAGCTGTTTGCACAATCTAAAAATGGATCGCTGCCAGAATTTGATGCTGTGCAAAATCAATATCTAGATCAAAGTATCTGAATGAATGAAAGCCAAAAGAAATTTTGCATAGTTTGCTTGTCATGTTCTGAGAACAGTCTAATGTTTTTCCTTGGCACTCTTGTGGTTTTAACCTGAATTTGAATGCATCACTTGGTAACTTTGATATTGGCATTTCAAGTTAAGTCTGCAAAGCGCAAGTATCCCCTAATGTGGACATAAACAATCTATTTTTGTATCTGCCTCCCTCAGTTTTCCCAACTGATGTAATGCATTCATTTTGGTTTCACTGCTAAACATTTGCATACTGATACTGGCAGGGGTACGTTTGGGACCACCACCACCACACTTGACACACATGTAAGGATGGAAAATGGGGAAAAACGGAAGGAAAGACAGTAAACGTTAGGCAGAGTACATTTGCAACATAGCTTAATCGACGACAGATGCGACTTACAGCTTAAATAAACATTGAGAAACGGCAACGTAAAAGCAAGAACATCAGACACAAATATTGAGGAACTGCAACCAAGGTCATAAAATAACTGTGGTTACGAGATTTCACTACTCTCTCTGATTTCCATAACGTAACCAACTATTTGCATGACGTCACGGGAATTTCTGGCCTCTCGATCAATGGGAGAGCGTTTCTGGTACAGGCTTATTTTCCTCCTTATCCTTACATGGTCTTGTAGTGGTAGTCTCACTCAGCACTCTTACCTTATTTTATGTCAAAATAACATGTCTGCACAACATGTCAAATTAACATGTCTGCACAACTAACAACCGACATGTATTGCGTATATTTTTTTTCTCAGTTGTTGTGGATTACGATTGAGTTTGGTGCTCATGACGTCATGCTTAAATCATGCAGAATACAAGCAATCGTGGTTAACGTTGCTCTGCGGCATTCAATGTTTTGGTTGCGTTCGGTATTCCCGGAACACGATGGAGTCCCCTCCGTCCCCCCTACGACGACGCCCTTGCCTCAAACTAAAATGCTGGATCCACCCACCGTTGCACTCGAATCAAAATAAAATAAGCCTATGAGGTCCACTTTCAGTGGAAAAATACCGACATGCTTCGGAGTGTCTGCTCGCCGAACGCACCCAAAATCAGTTGGCTGTTCTGCTACAAATATTGCGCTTATGAGTCAAATGTAAAATGTAAACAAAAATAAAACGGCGAAAGCATATACACGCATATATTCTGGGGTCCAGTTTCCCTTGGATAATTCTGTCAATTTATAGAATTAGCTGTCTGAATTTAGGTATTTCCATAGTTGTATGAGCATGATTTATATTGAACCCAGACTGCAAAGTATGGCATTTTCGACGAGATCTCGTCGGTGCGGGCCCGTCCTGGCTGGTGCGGATTTGGTGCGGATTCGGAGAAGCTGGTGCGGATTTGGTGCGGTGCGGCGCGGACAAGGCTATGTAAACCAGGTAGACCGCTCCGGCCGAAAAAGTGGCGACAACTCGTAATTTAGTTGCAACGACCCCGCAGCTGCTGTGACGCGGATGAGGGTCTCGCGGCCGGCCGACCGGTCGCCTACGTAGGGTTAACGCGTAGACCCCTCCCGCTTTTTTGTCGCTTGGTTCCTTTGTTTGTCGGCTTATTTTTAAACTTAAGATGTCTATCTACCACAAATTAAGCGTTGTATTGGGTGCCGTTACGAAAATTGCAATCCGACCCAAACTTTTTAAGTTATGGGCCGGAACAGTTTGCTGCTCGGTGATTCCGGCCGGCCGCGTACTCCCCCCGTTTTTTCCCCCGCTTGGTTCCTTCGTTTACCGGCCGATTGTTACACTTAAGATGTCTATATACCACAAATTAAGCGATGTATTGGATGACTTTGGGAAAATCGCAATGCAACCCAATTATGTTTTTAAAGTTATGGGCCGAAAAATTCCACTAACCGGCGATTCCGGCCGGACCGCCGTACGTAAAACGCCAACGCGCACGTTCCTCCGGTGTGTGTCGCCTGATTTCTTCATTTGCCGACCTATTGTTACAATTAAGATAGCAATCTGTCACAAATTGAACGATGTATCTTATGCCGTTAAGAAAATTTCATCGGACTCAAACTATTTACATTTTGGGCCGGCAAAGTTAACCATCCTTTGGCTCACGATGGCAGACCAGACATCCACCACATACAATACTCAAACAGTGATAACACTCAAATAGTCTGAATTTAAATCATGCGGCCCATATTATGGCTAAGGAAAAATTGCACTAGGCTTACCTGATAAATCAAACAAAGTTGCTGATATAACAGTTGACAATTTGCGATGATAACGTCTGACAGTTCTTGGCAAAGGCCAAAGCATACCCACAAAATAGATATTCTCATTTTTTGACGAGTTTCGTGAAAATCTGATTAGATAAGTCGATTGTCAAATGCATTCAAGCAATTAAAAGTAACTGTTTAAAATTACACTTCCCGCCCGCGTCTCCGCACCACACCATCCCGCCCGCTCACCGCGTCTCCAGCCGACGCCGGCCCACCAGGCGCCGCCATTGGCGGATCCAGAACGGTGGTGATGGGGGGAGAGGAACGTTTTTTTTGGGGGGGATTCCAAAAAGTCTCACACAATTCTGAAAACTCATCGGATTTCGCTTGCTTATGCATTGATAGCTGATTTAAAACAAACTTTCCTTAGTAAAAGTTGTTTGGATTTTGTTCTATATCAGGAAATGTGTCAATTTTGCGCCTATTTCAGGTTTGTCGGGGGGAGGGGCATGGCCGCTATACCCTCCCCCCCTCCCCCTGGATCCGCTAGTGGGTGCCGCGGCGAGACGCAATGTGTTTTTGCCTCTGGAGACCAGTGCAGAAAATCCGAGATCTTTGGTCACAGCCCAGTCACGGCCACGGCATGAGCTGGCAAGTCACAGCTTTAGTCACGGCGCTGCAATGCTAACCCTATGGCGCTGGCCTCGCCAGTCACAGCTTCAGTCACGGCCGTGACCAGGTCTGTTCCCAGCGCTGGGACGCTGGGACCAGAATTCTGCAACTCTAGTTGCCTGGCAATGGGGCGCTGTACGTGGCAGGAGCTCTCCCGCCCCGTGCGGTCTCTAAATAGTAAATACGTCGCCGTTACATCGCATCAGAATTCATTTACCTTTCACATATACATTTGGATAACTCTCAACGTTTTCTCAAACTAGGACAAATCCTCGAAAAGCTCCTAGACACCCATGCCCTCCGCACGGCGCCATGCAATTAACGTTACGTAAGCAAATGATGTTCGGCTATTCTGACCCTCATCCTCGTCATCAGCCGTCAACCAATGAGCGTGGAGAGTATCGGACGCTGATTGGCCAAAAAGCTGCAGCCAAACCTGGCTCATGCGCAGATGCGTGAACAAGACCAAGCTGCGGACGTTGCTAATATTTGTCGCCCTTTTTCCCCATGTTAAAGGGAAATAATGACCTTTTGATTTTGTTAGCAACAATTTCTTAGGCTCCCGTTATATTTTTTAAATTATTTTATTTAAATTTAAGAATTAAATAAAATTATTCCCAAATTCAAAGTTGTAAGTTTGGAAGAAATACAAAACAAGTACCTTGTGTACATCATGAAGGTCATTGACAAATTCGTCCTTCCCTACCATTGTTAACATCGAGTGCGGCATTTGTGGAGCTTCTGTGACATTTCCGATCAAACTGAGCGCTGCTCGGACACCCGCTAGTAGCGCTTTCGTTCTCCATGGCAACCAGACGTCAGCCAATCAAAAGCCAGAAAGGGAATACGTTCTGGCTTTTCATTGGCTCACGCCTGGTTGCCATGGAGAACGAAAGCGCTACTAGCGTGCGTTCGAGCAGCGCTCTGATACGTGAAGCAATCCGTGCAGCATCCGTGATGCATGACTGACTATCAGTATAAGTCATGAATAACAACAACATGCAAACTATACCAACTCGAATAAAATAAGAGCGGAATGAATTGAACCCCAGGCAAGCTAGTATTCGCAAAGCACTCGGCACTGCGCCACAATGGCAAAAGGTGAGGGAAATGCATATTGGATACAATAGTATTACGTCACAAGTTTCTGAAGTGTCAACTACTATTAAATACAGTGATAAAATACCTTTAATAATGATTAACAAGAAAATTCAAACTTAAAAGCAATCATTTGAATAAGTCTTTAATTAGCTTTCAACTCGAAATCAGATATATTTTGCAATGCTACACAAGAATGGCATCAATGACGTCATTAACAAAGCCTGCTACGGGACTTGGGTATACTAATCAGGAACAACTCGCCAAGTGCGCCGAGATGGTTAAGTGCGCCGAGAAGCATGACAATGACTTTGTAAACAAATCGCCGACGCTAAATAGGTCGCCGTCGATGTGCATCGATGAGCTTCTGATTTAATTGCCAGTTTTGTGTTATTGTTCGTTAGTTTTTTGGGGAAAAATTATTATTTTTCATGATAAAATAAAGCATAGTGTTATATACAGCCACAGACAAACTATACACAACTCCTAATGTTGAAAACAAATGAATCGAATTGCAAAAATTGAGGGTCGCAACCACTAACTATGCCGCGTTGATGTGCATCGATGAGCTTCCGATTTTATTGCCACTTTTTCCAATCGCTGTTAGTTTTAGAAGATCGCCGGGCATATAATCACAACAAGCAGAACGCACAATATATTTTCCACTCCATTGCGTAAAAAAATAATACGGGAAAAGCCCGCAGTTTGATGAGGACCAAAAGTACTTGACAAAAAGTCAGAAATAGTGCAAGTACCGGTCGTTAAAAATGTGGAACGCTTATCAACTTTAACTTGAAATATCTTTCGGTAGGAAAGTTTTCATGCAAAATGTGATGAATTTACAATATATTTTGATCTCGTCTGGCGATTTCAAGTGCTAACTCCATTTTAGTGGGAAAAGGTCATTATTTCCCTCTAAATATGCGGAGCGGACCCCCCTGGGCGCGGATTCCTGCGGTGCGGTGCGGATTTCCGTGGTGCGGTGCGGTGTGGTGCGGATTTGGTGAAGTGTGGTGTGGACTGGTAATGGTGCGGTACCTACTACCTATGCTGTGCTGCGGCAACAGTCGCCAGTCTGCACCGCCATGCACTAAAGATGTATCTAAAATCACCGTGTTCTTTATTAGCACTGCTGTCACACAACTGATTGTATTTACCACTAGAATTTAGAGGTTTATGAAAGACAAAAGCTCATTTCTAGATTGTTCTACAAAATGTCTCATTATATGGGAAAATGTCTCATATTTAACGTAAAAGTATTTAAAACATTTCCGAAAATCTCTCGTTCATTATCTGATTTGTAAATGTTGGCCGAAAATACAAATTGGCCGTAAATTGCGAGATGATTACCATTACGGCGAGATCTTTTGTGATGTGGGTGGTGTGCTTCAACTTTGGAGGCTCTGTTTCACTTCGGCGCCCCTTTCACTGGCTTTGCAGCGTATTGTCTGGATAATTTTAATGGGTTGGTGACGGTATCCGGACATATTTTCGTCGCGTATTTCTTCGTCGCGCATTTTTTCGTCCGCTGATTTTCGTCTGCAGTTTTTCGTCCGCACATAATTTCGCGGCGCATTTTTTCGTCTCGCATTTCTTCGTTTCAGCAATTTTTCGTCCATCATTTCTTCGAATCCACAAAACTTCGTCTGCGCAAATATTCATTTCGCAGATCTTCGTCAGCGCTAATCTTCGTCTCGCATTTCTTCGTTCGCAAATCTTCGTCTCGCATTTTTTCGTCCACAAATATTCGTCTGCGCAAATTCGCGCAATTCTTCGTCTACGCAACTTTTCGTCAACACAACCTTTCGTCTACGCAACTTTTCGTCTTTGTGAGGTATCCGGACATATTTTTGTCTCGCATTTTATCGTCCACAATTCTTCGTCTCGCATTTTTCTTTTCCGCAAATGTTCTGCCGGCATTTCGTCGAGTTATCAAAACAAATCATCGCGGTCGCGGAATTTTCCGTCCGCAATTCATCGTCCTGCATTTCTTCGTCTGCAAATTTTCGTCCGCAACTTTTCGCCTGCCCATTGCTTTCACAAATTTGTATTTGCACTATTCTTTGTCAGCAACGTTGCTGACAACGTTGCTGCAAAGAGACGAAAAGTTGCGTAGAATAAAAGTTACGTAGACGAAAAGTTGCGTAGACGAAGAATTGCCCAGACGAATATTTGTGGACGAAGAAAAGCAACGTTGATGACAAAAGAATAGTGAACATGAAAATTTGTGAAAGCAATGGGCAGGCGAAAAGTTGCGGACGAAAATTTTCAGACGAAGAAATGCAAGACGATGATTTCGGACGGAAAATTCCGCGACCGCGACGATTTGTTTTGAAGATTCGACGAAATGCCGGCAGAACATTTGCGGGAAAAAAATGCGAAACGAAGAATTGCGGACGACAAATTCGGGACGAAAATATGTCCGGATACCTTACAGAGACGAAAAGTAGCGCAGACGAAAAGTTGCGCAGACGAATACTTGTGGACGATGAAATGCGAGACGAAGATTTGCGAACGCAGAAATGCGAGACGAAGATTAGCGCTGACGAAGGTCTGCGAAATGAATATTTGCGCAGACGAAGTTTTGCAGATTCGAAGAAATGCGGGACGAAAAATTGCGGACACGAAGAAATGCGAGACGAAAAAATGCGCCCCGAAATTATGCGCGGACGAAAAACGACAGACAAAAATCAGCGGACGAAAAAATGCGCAACGAAGAAATGCGGGACGAAAATCGGTCACGAAATCGTTGGTGGCTGGTGTGGATTTCTGGCTGGTCTGGTGCGAACTGACGCGCACATTTCTCGCCTGCGTGGTGCTTGTTGGTGCGGATTTCTGGCCTACGTGGTGCGGACTGGTGCGGATTTTCGCTATGGGCTGGTGCGCCTCGTCCACTCCTGTGCCATACTTTGCAGTCTGGTATTGAACTCACATGTACTTACTTTTCCAACATTAGACAAGTTCGAAATTACAGCATTTTGAAGTGTGTCATCATTGATTATGTTACATAATTTCCATTCACAATAAACACATTTGATGATCAGAAGGAGCTATGATGGTATTTGATTTGCTATCAATTATTGGGTATCCTTACTGAAGGAATAAACCACAGCAATGGTGCAGGAATATGTTTTATCAGTACCTTTTTCTGAATATGTAGGTATGGCATACCTACCCAACACAAAGCAAAATATATAGGGTAAAGATCAATTACTGGTCAATGGTCATGTCAAAATACCACACCTTTTCATGTTATTTGCAGTGTGTCTGTGCTGAAGTACGAGTCAGTTTCATTCACACCACTAGGCACCAATAGCATGGAAAGTGGCATTTTATTGTGACCAGCAATTGGACCTTAACCCTATTGTATCACCTCACTCACTTGGTTGAAAGAATTTATGTGGTTAATAGATACTATAATGCTAAGCCTTGTATTATCTATTGGCTTATTGGCTTAATAATGCTCCTTCATGTCATTGAATATACTGAGAAACAATGCATGAATTGTTCACATGTACATTATTTAACTGATTAAGTAGAGAAATACATGCATTGCTAGATTTTTTTTGCATATATAGCCTGTATTGAATGTATCCAAACAAAACATGAAATAGTACTTTGCCATACATTTGTTATTATTCAAATAATTATTCAGCCCTCAGTCAATCATGTCATGTATTATCCCACCCTCTACTGAAGATGTCCTGGCTTCTGTCAAGCTCAGTATCAGTTCAATGCCAGCATTGCTCCATCCCCTGGTCATGGACAGATAGTTCTGGCCATCTGCAACTTGATATATTGGATTCTTTTGTTTTATTATTAGCCAACTGTAGAGGGTTATGTTTGCCATACTAAAGCTCAACCCACAGTGCATGCAATGTATATGTGTTTCCTGTATGCCAGCTATTGTGTGAATATTGTTATTCTGTTTAAATAACATGTTAAATTCCTTAACATTTAAAAGAGGCATGGTAAATTGCACATGTACTGAAGTATAATAATTATGTATTTGTCTACTACTGTTGCCAGTTCAAGTTATTCATGTTTTGTAATTTCCTTTGCAGGCACAATGTCACAGTCCAGACTAGGCACAGTTCTTGTTGGAGGTGGCAGTGGGTTCATTGGTAATTCACTCACTGCTCAGCTCAGACAGAGAGGTTATGATGTTATGATTGTGTCCAGGAAGCCTGGCCCATACAGAATGACATGGGTAAGCTACTTCTTGCTAGAAAGTTTAAGCTACTAAGCTACTTCTTTCAGTTATTTTAGAGTTTATAACTTGAACCTGAATGCAGTTAAAGGGAATAATGCACTTTTAACATGTAGTTTTGGACTGAGATAGCAGATTTGTAGAGCAGATCTCAAAATGGGTTGTTGTGAAAGAATTACCTCCCTATGTTAAGTAATTTCGACACAGGACTAGTGGGCCCGGTTTCATATCCGCTGTTCCGGGCCACGATCGGGACATCTCGCTCGCTGCTCGCCGCCCGAGGCAAGTACACTCTCTGGCACGTAGTCTCTGGTCACGACGCCTCGTTAATATCCGCTCAGCCGCCCGGGCGGCGCGGCGGCCCCTCGTCAGAGACTGTACTTGGCGTCAGGCGGAGCGGGGCAGAGCCTGAACGCCAGCTGCTATCGCACGATTTCTCGTGAAATAGAAAGATAAACTTACTTCTTTCCCCACATATATCCATCAGTTGTCTAAACTAAAGTCATATTCGTAGTTTTGAGCTCAAGATGCACCTAATGGTTGAACTTCAAGACAACTTTCAAGATGACATATTCCCTTTAAAAGCAGCAGTTGAAAGCAGTTAACAACTAGGCCCAAGTCATGCACAATTTGTTTCCATTTCTGACCAATCCAGGTTCTTTAGGATATACGAATGTTATAAATTAACAATGTCATCTATCAACCAAATGGCAGTTAGACAAAGGCTTATTTTACTCAGCTGTGCTTCTGCAGATGTTTGTGAGTCAATATAATCACTAAACCTGTGTCACCTGCCTATGCTCCTGCTGCCACTACACGATCACATGTCTGATCACTGCCCTGCTATATTTTCCCCCTCGGCTGCCACCAGAGCGAGCTAAGCCAGTCGGGTCTACCGAACAACACCACGGCCGTGGTCGGTCTGAGCGGGCAGAACGTGCTGGACCCGCTGCGCCGTTGGACGCCCGGCTTCAGGCAGAACGTGTGGGCGTCACGGGTCAACTCCACACGCTCTCTGGCAGAGGTTATCCGCGCTGCACCAGTCAAACCGAGCGTGTTCGTCTCAATCTCAGGAGTCGGTCAGTAGGCGGAGTGAGAGGGTAGAAGCAGGATCGAAAGTCTTTGCCATGATCACTTGTTGGCATTTATTATCATAAAATCATAATTGTATTATGCATGATACGTTTTGAGTCGCTCTTGTCTGTGTTTCATGGGACAGGTCATTCCGCATGAGTCGGTGCAAATGTGATTTATTTTGAGTGTCCTCTTCTCTGTAAACAAGAGCTTGGATTCGGTTGATGAATGCTAGCGCTTTTAGAAAGTACAATTTATCTTAAGAATATCCCTGCAATGGTCCGCGAATCGCGCGTACCCCTCGCTCAGTATAATTATCACTTACATCAGTGAATGTGTGCTGTGTTAGGATTCTACGAGCCGAGCGAGACGGCCGAGTACACGGAGGAGAGCGCTGGCGGGGAGGCCGACTACATGGGTCGGCTCTGCACCGCCTGGGAGGAGGCCGCCACAGTGGACGACACCGGCATCCGCAGTGTCATCATCCGATCAGGTCGGCATCGCACCGAGTCGGGTCACCGGGACACTTCTATAGGAAGTAATCTCGGAATGAATAGCGAGTCGCGACGTTGCTGAAAGGGCGATTACCACAACACATAACTCTCTCGAATTTGTTGTTATCAGAATGAACAATGATTAATCGAAACGCTGCCCTCGAATTAGCTACTTGATCTGAAGTAATTGCGAATCGAGCACTTTACCTATCTTAAAGTATTCATCATTGGTGTTATCAATTACCTGCTGATGCCACATATCTCTGTTAAAAGCAGGCCAAGAGTCGTGGTGGAATGTGGATAGCATGCTCCTGTGAGCTTGCTGACTGATGTCTGTTCTAAGATGAGCATCTCTGTGCCCGTCAGGCGTGGTCCTGGGGAGGCATGGTGGCATGATCCAGCAGATCTTTATGCCGTTCTACCTGGGCGTGGGCGGTCCGATCGGCTCCGGACGGCAGTTCTTCCCCTGGATCCACATCGACGACATCGTCAACCTCTTCATCTTCGCCATAGAGAACACAAAGGTCGGTCTCCCGAACTCGGCGGCTGCGGTCACTGCCTTTTAATTATATCTGGCTCATTTAATTACTTAAAACCGAATACCGTTCGCTTGGAGGACATAGGCACGGCATGTATGTATTGTTTGTTTCGCTCATTAGGTTATTGATTTAAGTTATTCATATGACTTCAGTTTTCCCGTCTCTTGATGACGTCTGGTGCCAAATGGTCCTTGTAATGATTCAATCCCAAAGCTCAAATCATATTAAAGGAAATAGTTCACCTTGGATTTTTTTCCTCCAAAACACGATTTCATTATATTTTTGCCTACAATGTCTTTTTATATTGCCAAAAATGGTCTTATATCGCTCCGATTCAGGACATTAGGCCGTAAATTATTATTGTTTATCAAACCTATATGCATACTCTCTGAGTCAGAGTCCTGACGTCACGCAAATTAAAAAAAAATGGTTCAGCCAATCAGATTCGAAAGTGGTCGCGTAAGGATAGACTCGCATTAGAGATGTGCCAACTGCCAACCGGCGGCCGGCGGTTCGCTTGCTAGCACCAGCTGCAAGCTGATTGGCTGATGGTATAGCCTCTGTCCGGGCTAGATCCAGCACCACATTCTTTAGCCAGCACCGCATTCATTCGCCAAAAAAAATCACATTTATTCGGTTGGAGTCTTTTCAGTCAAGAAAATTTGCAGAAAGGGGTTTCCCAACACGGGCTACAAAACTCCTATCTCAGTTTAAAACTAATGGTGCAGGTGAACTATTTCCTTTAAAGGGACTATCCCACCCTAACATTATATTTGAGTTGAGATAGCTATTTTGATGGCTTGGCATTGAAATTAAGTATGATAGCAGTTAAAACAACCACAATGATCTAATCAAAAAGATATTCGAGTTTGATTTTGACATCTGTAAAAAATAAGGTCCATGTGTATTTGAATAGGGCCTCTAAACCGACAGCGTCGTCTCCCGCTCTCTCGGTCTCTCTTTATTCTCCCACCTGGCAGTAGTTAAAGCCTAAATATTGTGCTCCGTCTCAGACGCTCCGTGAAAACTCTGTTGCGGTGCTGCCTGTATTCTGATACCGCCTCGCACCCACCGACTCCTCGCTCGCCCTCTCCCTCCCTTCCTCCCACCGGCCCCGGTGACCCTTCCGGCGGTCGGGCCCGCGCCATACATATCACGTCAGAGGGTCGGGCCCAATTCATAAATAACCTACGCTAAATAAACATAACGCGGCGTGTAGCGGCGGTGGTTAGCACGCTCGAGCCGGGCGGCCCGAGGTGTGATGCGGCACAGCCTACATGGCCAGAATGTGCTAGGCGGCCCAGTATACCGGCTTAGCCGGCAGCCCACCCCTCCTTACGTTGAAGCCAGGGGTAGCGATATATTTGCCGGCAACTCTACACTACATTTGACCTTAGTTCCTCCGTCTCCCGCCAGGTGGCCGGTGTGCTGAACGGCGTGGCGCCGCAGCCCGTCACCAACGGGGAGTTCTCGGCGGCGCTGGGTAAGGCCCTCTGGCGGCCGGCCGTGATCCCCCTGCCCGCCGCCGCCGTCCGGCTGGCGTTCGGCGAGACCCGGGCTCGGATGATGGTGGAGGGTCAGCGCGTGCTGCCGCGGAGGCCGCTCCAGCTGGGCTTTAAATACCGGTACCCGGACATAGAGTCGGCGTGTCAGGAGGTGGCACGACTCCGCTATACTGCCGTCAAGCCGTACTGAGTGGTCTGTCGGACCGGGCCGAGAGAGACGGAGAATGTGGGAGCGGTATCCGGCTGTGGTAACTTATGAAGGTGTCGGTGAGTGACTGAGGTGGAAAGTTACAACACCAACCATAAAGTATCAGAAGTTGTTAGGTTCCTGTCGGAATAGAGCAGCACAGAGGTGTTTAATTTATGTTTTGAGAATTATAGCAGGCCTGCTGAACGGCTAACTATATGACTAACCTGTGCGATGTTTTCCATGGCCTGAATCAGGATATTTCCGACAATTTGTGACAAGCTTGACCTCTTTTACCCATGATGTACTCATATGCATCAGGTTTGTATGTCGGTGCATCAGATCCGAGTGTCAGTTGGCTTCAACTGGAGCTGCATATCTTGTGGCGGCTGGGCCCGTAGTCGGTTGAGTAGTCGACAGGTATTGCGGTGCTAGTGCCAAAGCCCAAGGGCCATGCGCTTCCTTCGAAGGAATGTTGCTTGCCAGAAGCGATCTAGCAGCGTAACTGACGCTGTAGAAGTTAACAGTGCGTCAGTTCGTGTGCTATTCTGTTGAGTTTACCCAAGAGTGTTTTAAATATCCCACACTGGGATGTTACATCTTCGTTAGGTGGTATTAGGTGCCTGTTTTATAGTTCAAAAAGAAGGATCAACGAGCCTTCGATTCCGCTGATACTTTAATAAAACACTTAGTCAAACGAGGCAGCGTTTGACTAAGTGTTTACATTACATTAAGTGATACTTTAGTAAAACACTTACTTGGGCCCAGTGCTGCCGCAAGAATCTGCTTCCCTGAACATGTCCATTGCAATATTTTGCCGACCAGTACTTGCTGCGGTTCCTCTGTGGACTGCGTAGTCGGTCATATCTCGCAATATCGCGCGGACTGAGTGGTGCGCGAGGAGTGAGACGCTCCTCGCGCACGGGAAGAAATATCGCTAAAGCCGAGACGGCTTTGGCGATATTTCTTCCCGACATAAGTGACTATTTCAGACGATCTCTAGAAGTATCGGATTGTCAACTTTTGATGATGCTCAACTCTTAAGAACCGAATAAAGCAGACATATCTTAAATGGATCCTTTGGTTGTTGTAGTCATTTTTCACATTACTGTCATGTATTTGTACTGTCGCGACAGTTCTTTTTAGCCAGTTGGTTTACCATGGGTCAACACTCGACATAAACGAAACTAGGGTCACAATATCACACAACTAAAAAGAGATCCAGACAAGAGATCAATGTTCCATGCTCATCACTCGTCAGGAACGTGACAACGAACGAAGCATGATGCTCGTGTGGTGCAGGGAAGCCATCTATAACGCAACAGCAGACGACTCCTGATAGGCATCTGTTCTTTGAGTGACGGATGACAATAGTATCGGTGCACGTCACTATGCTAAACACTGACGATATCTGGGCAAACTGGTCTGCAAGATGGTGTTTCATGGCATGGGTGTGTCAAGCATTCAAATATGCTGTTATTGCTGAATATACCTACTCGCTTCTCTACCACTCAGTCTCTATGTCCGCTCAAAACCACGAGCGCGAAGTCTATACACCGAACACCTGTGACCACCAGACACCGTCGTCTACTCCGCCCCGTGCTTAGAAGTTGAGCGCGTCCAGCTCACGGCTGACTGGCAGCACCAGCTCCAGCGTCTCCTCCGCCGGGTGCCAGGTGGCGCGAGCGGCCGCCTCGCGGACCGGGTGCGGCAGGAACAGACTGAGCCGCCAGATGGCGCCGCGCACGTCCAGGTGGCGCTGCTGGACGTCCAGCACGGTGGAGGAGGCGGTCTCCCCCGGTAGCTGCACCCGCACCACCAGCAGGCCGCAGCTGGCAGAGGCCGGCGTCTTGTTGCCCAGCTGTGGGCAGTGTGGAGAGTAAGCGTATGGCGGATTACAAGGGAAATGTGAAGATTAAAATATGCCGTCTATTTTTATTTCTATTTTTAAGTTTATGATAACGTCTGATCGTCGTCCAGCAGGTAGAATGCAGTGTGTTTAATCTAAATGCAGTCCCTCAGACAATAAATTAGGGGACAGAAGACGCCTTACTCGGACTTTTTGACACATCAGCACAGTGTAAGCAGGTAAGCCAAACCAAACATCAATATACCTTAAATAGCACACACGTCACGAACAAACCGCTGCCTCGTTTGACTAAGTAAACAACCACAGTCAAAGTGTCTCCCTCTCCCCCTGTCGATGTCTGCCAAATGTAGGAAGACGACATCCTCCAAAAGGCTCCTCCCGCCCTCCCCGTCGGCGTTTCTCACCTGTAGGAAGACGTCCTCTGCGCCGACCTCCTGGCGGAAATTCATGCTGTACTCGGGCTGCGGCCGCGGATCATCTGTGTCATCCAGCTCGGCGCCCTCCGTCACCTCGTCCGGGTCCCAGATGGCGTCTGGGGCTGGTCGCGCCGCCGCCGCCGTCGCCGAGCCCGCAGACTGGAGTTCGGTCCCGGATTTGACGACAACACGGGCGGCCGACTTCGCATCCGGCGCACCCCCGGAGCCTACAGATAGATAGGAGAGGTGTCATTACAACATCGTGGTCGTACGCTGACGTTTCTGGTGGCGCAATAATTGTTGGCAGTTTTGGCAGACGGTGTGCAGTTATAAATTATGTCTCGTTAACGGAAGCAATGATCCCTCGGGAAAGTTATCGCATAATCTGCTGACATTGTGGAATAAGTTTTCTTTATCTTTCATTTACATTACGGCAGGCCTGTGCATCGATATTGGTAGGTAAAAAAGGCTCATCACAACATATTTCACAAATTAAGAATATAACTCAGCCAGCGATAATAGCGAGATTGTCAGAAGAAAAGCACTCACGGCTCACATAGCTACTATCCTCTTCATCTTCTGCACAACTTCCAAGCAGTGAAGACAGCTGGCAGAGATCAATTTGATCCATCGCTCTGAAGTCTGAATTGTAACGCCTTTGTTCACCAGCTGAGGAGGAAAAGCACAACAGAAAATGGCACCGAAGTTGTATAAAAAGAAGGCGGACAAAATAAGTAGAAACACGTTTTCAGAGATTTCGCATTTTAGACTTGATGCACACAAAAAACAAATGTGACAAGCTGAACGGATCAATGGATCGGAAATAAAACAAACATTTGCCTGGTACAATGTTACAACTTCCAAAAAAAAATATCGTAGGATGGGTCTTAAACATCAAATGATTAGTTTTACGAGGTACCTAAATGTCGGATGATTGAATACCCTCACCTCAAGGCTCAACCTGACCTTAGCATATCAATGTCATTCGTTGTTCGTGCATCACCCATTTATCGCAAAAAAATGTGATACAACGAACGCTTACAAGGCTTGCCGCGTGTTGGCCGTACGTGCGCATAAAATATTGAACACTCGATACCTAATAATTTATCAATTAATCACCGAAGAGCCTTTCACTTTTCGCGTTTAAACTTCTTGTTCTTGTTCTTGATGGGTTAGGGCGCGTAGCTGCGAGTCGCGTTTAAACAAACAGCTTTCAGTACAAAAGGACTTTCTGCTGCGCCAGTTATGAAATGTTTGCGCCATAAACAATGACTTACGGGAGAGAAAACCAACGAAGAAAATGACGTCATTAACAGTTGTGCTTAAAACAACGTATGCTGTAATCACATTTTATTATAATTTATTATCTGTTATTTCTTGAGAACATAATTTCAAATTTAATCAAATATTTAGAACTAACTAAAATAATATATATTATAGTTTAACATCATTAATTATAAATAACTCCAACTTGGTTTCTATGGTAACACACGGTCAAAAGAATACATACAATATTTCTCCCCACAGCTTTCAGTTCAGCTGGAAAATACCAGGCACTATACACTAAAAATACGATAGTCTCGTTTCTTTTGCGAGTCGGTGAGGTGTATATAAAATGTATTTACCGGTGCCTCTTTTCATATATTGAATGGTGTGTTCTTTTTAATTGTGCAAGTCTGATGATACTTTAAGAAGGTATTTGCATTTGGCAGGCGCGTAACCACCACTCTGGCCACTGGGGATCAGTCCCCAGTAACATTTTCGGATTTTAACATTACGCCTATGGGCGTTGCATGGAAAGAATCGACTTCAAAGTGCCTCTGTCCCCACCTACTTTCGGAAGGTGGTTACGCCTATGTCATTTAGCCATAAAGCCCAGGCTACACTATGTGTGATTGTCAAGGAAATCATGTGCATGTTCTCAGTGTTTGCAGAACTTTCTTGACATCCGGGATCTGGCGGTCAATAAAATCACACAAGGAAAATGGATAAACCACTGCATTTTTTTAAATGATAAACCACTACATAAATATCTACCAGCTTCAGCACAAGTTTCAACACTCACAATTTGCTTAAACACTTCTTCATTCATCTTCCACCACGATACTCAGCACACATTATTCAAGTTTAGGTCTAGTATAGACTACAATATGCAAAATCAAGCAAAATGATAAAAACCCTGCAACACGCAATCTTGGAAAACACAACAAGTTTATAATTTTGAACTTTTCATTGTTCCGTCCATGACGTGTGCAGAATTTCCTTTACGTTTCATCCGGGATCTGTGTGATGTGCCAGTGTAGCTCACCCAATGCATTTGCTATCAGCTGAACTTGCTATCACACAAATCCTGACAACACTGATAACGCACACATGATTTTCATGAAATCATGCATAGTGTAGCCTGGGCTTAACTAACTTTTCTGTTGTGCCGACTAGGTTGAGGCGCCGACTGATGTCTGACATTAGGTAAATAATTGTTTCATGATGGTTACGCTTAAGGTTGGAACTCTCATCATGTCAAAATACTGAACTTTGCGTGCTACTAGCATTATCTTGGTGCTTTAGCTTATTTTTATTGCTTAGGTAGGTAGGGTAAACAAGTAACAGTTCTGTAATCACTAAGTTGGTTTGGTTTGTGGACCAAGCACCATATTGTCTTGGGGCCAAGGTGGTAACTTGAACCCTCACCCTGTTCCAAGGGATATGGGGAGCCAGGCAGACTTTTTTAGAGACCCGCTGAGGGATATGAACCCCAGTCCCTGGCACAGAAGGCAAGTATCTTACCACTGTGCTTTGTTGCTCCCCTGTAATCACTAATCACTGAGGCACTCATGTGGCATTTGTCACTGACAGTGGATGCTTTGCTTGTTGTGACTACTGACAAACTGACAACACAAGACAATTAGAGCCTTGGTCCCAAGAGGATATGGTTTGTGACCATAAATAAACAACAAACAAAATTAATCACTGATACGTAAAACCAGAATTTCCATGTTATTGATATTGATTAGTGTGGTGACATCATCTACATTACCAATAGCATGCAAATTTCAGTGTAACATGTGTCTTGCATTGTGGTTGTCTTCCCTACACCACAGGCACCATTACAATTAACATGAAAAGTTTTATATTTTTATGTGACCAGAGTTTGGACCTTTACCCTATCTATGTAGGCGGCAGCTGGCATTTCAGAACTTTGTTCCCTGCTCTAGGTGAATGCAGTTTGTGTCCTGTATTGTGCAGTGTGCTATTACTGGAATATGCCAGGTTGCATTTTGCATACTATGTGGGTCTTACTTAGGCACCTGAATATGAAAAGGTTATCAGGTACTGTCTTATATCAGCAGCAACTTTCATAAGTTATCATGCAATTGGAATGTGGGTCAATAGTTTTAGAAATGGGTTTTATGAATGGGCAGGTATCATGATGCTCAATAATTACGAGCGAGCGCTTCGCACTCGCTCGTCTTTCAGTGGTATATGGGAACAATCTGAATATGAGCGGCCCGGCCCGACCCGACCCGTGGCGACGCTTTTGAGAAGCTCATATCTCTGCAACCACACGTCCGATTGACAAAGCTGACTTCTTTGCTGAGCAGCCCCATCCAACCTACCCTGTTTGAGACCGGTGCCGACTCATGTGGGTGATTACCACTGCGCGTGGCGCGTGCCGCGTGAGGGGTGTTGAAAAGTGTTTGTTCGCAAGAACTCTGCAACGGCTGAGCTGATTGTGTGCAAATTTGGTGTGTGGTTAGGGACTCCTCAGCTGCCAATTTTCCACAAGTCGGGGGGGGGGGGGGGGTGCCTCTGCACGTGCGCACATGCACACCCCTATTTTATATTTCTGGAACGGCTGAACCGATTGCGTTCTAATTCGGTGTGTGGTTAGGGACCTCTCAACCGCCGCCTTCCCACAAGTCAGGGATAGGTTCCTCTGCACGTGCGCACGTGCACACCCCTATTCTATATCTCAGGAACGGCTGAGCCGATTGTGTTCAAATTTGGTGTGTGGTTAGGGACCTCTCTACCAGCAGTTTCCCACAAGTCAGGGATGGGGTGCCTCTGCACGTGCGCACATGCACACCCCTATTCTATATCTCAGGAACGGCTGAGCCGATTGTGTTCAAATTTGGTGTGTGGTTAGGTACCCCTCCGCCGCCGCCTACCCACAAGTCATGGGTGGGGTGCCTCTGCACGTGCGCACCTTTTTTGTATATCAGGAACTACTTGCCCGATCGGGTTGAAATTCACCATACATTTATTTCGCGCTCGCTCGTTCATCGCCAACTACGGCGCCTTACTGGTTTGTAGTGGTGAACTATGCCAGGAGACCAGATATAACAGGGTTAATAAGCCATCATAACATGTTGTTCAAGTATGTAGACCAGGTAGTTACAAAGTATATCTACATGACATTAGTTTGTTTTCTCTTGTGGTTCATTCCACATGATTATTGGATGAATCTGTGTTTCACTGGAATGTTTTTAATCATCTGTGTGATACAGCTTCAGCATTTGTTAGATCTCTCACATTGGTTAATCCCTTAATTTGTATCCTATGCAGGTAGCAGAATTATTGGATGCATTTAAAATGATCTAACTTTACAGGATACACCAACTTCTCCTATCTGTGACTGTAGTTATTTCTGGACCTCACACCTTTTTTCTCTTTTTTATAAATTTAGTCCGAATGTTTTGTATGGATGGATTTCCGAGGTCAGGACCCGCGCTAAGCAGAGCTTGTTGTGCAGGTCCTGACCCCACCACCCGATCGCGCAATTCCTGTTGGCCGGCAGAATTTAGAGACGAAAGTTTTACGTGCCCGACGTACCTGGACACGGTCCGCCCCGCTCACTGACGTCACCTGACCTTGAGTGCGACCGCTGCCACCGGCCGCAGGCCATCCCAGTCAGGAGCAAATAGCGAGCGCCGAAGCGACTCGAACTCGGGCTGCCACAACCGGGATAGGTCAGAAGTCCAGCGCTCTCCCGACTGAGCTACAGGGGCGGACACGCTGCTGACTTAAGCTTTACCTCTTGTTGTCATTATGCATGTTTCTGGTTTACTTTGACTGGACTGGCAGTAACTCATGCTATTTATCTGCTTTATCAGTGTCTGCGTTCTTGCGGTTCTTCAAACTAAGATGTCTACCACATGTATAACACTGGCTATGGCGGATGCTGGCATTCCATGGCAAGTGATGGCAAGTAACCAGACCACTGGCCACTGCTCATGACCAGCTGAATATACAGTCGACCCAAACATTGTTTATCTCAAACGTTTGCAATGTTTGTGCCAGTGTGGACTTCTTTAAGTAGTTGTGAAGCTGTCCCATCTATACATATATTTACAGGAATGACTAGGCTTGAAAAGTCAGCATGCCTTTTAGCTGAAAACATCTCATTTTGCATATTCATCATCATCGGCATGTTTATTAAAATAAATGAATTCCTTATCGTCTTATCTCATCACCCCTCCACAGAGAGTGGGCTGAAGCGGGAGGATGTCACTGTTCAAGGCGCGCGAGTCGTGGTCCACCGCGTGCGGGACCGACGAGGCGTTCGACATCGGCTGTATGCTGGTTGCCAGTATCGGGCCGGAAAAACAGACGGACCAGCGCCTCGTGGTCGGCAGTCACGAGGTGAGCTCGGCGGGTCATTAGATGGTAGTCTGCTGGAACGTAACTGGTGTGGCCTGGTGGATATTGGCTGGTTGTGGTCAAGTAGGTACCAGCAGCTGTGCGATGGTTAGCAAACTGACCAAATGTTTGATAGTCAGCTGTTCAGCAGAGTAGCTAGGGCTTCAGTTCAACAGCAGCATTTGCTTTATTTGCTTGATTGCTAAACTGGCAAACATTCTGACAGGTTTAAAAATCCAATTGAAAATATTTAATGAATTAGCTGTGGTGACTATTGCCTGTGGATTTTCCATTTCAAGGCTATATTGTAATGCACTAACCCAGCTGCATTGCATTGTTGTGCTTTGACTGATGTGTATCCACGTTCGCCTCAGGGCTTCATCCGCGTGTACCAGCCTAACCATGACGTTCGCGGTGACGGGGATGAGGCCGGTACCGAGAGTGGGTTCCGGCCGGACGACCTGCTCCTGGAGGTTCAGCTGGAGAACCCCATCCTCCAGCTGATGGCCGGGAATCTCGTCCAGTGAGTCATACAGAAATGGTGCGATGTGGTGTTCGCCTATGCGCTAGAGCGTGTGCGTGGGATGCGCGGGTGTGGATGATATTGTATGCGGGATGCGGGCCTGCGTGCGTGCAGTCAGCTTGTAGGCGCGCTTGAGTACTTGTAGGCGCGCTTGAGTGCTTGTAGGCGCACTTGAGTGCTTGTAGGCGCGCTTGAGCGCTTGTAGGCGCGCTTGAGTGCTTGTAGGCGCGCTTGAGTGCTTGTAGGCGCACTTGAGTGCTTGTAGGCGCGCTTGAGTGCTTGTAGGCGCGCTTGAGTGCTTGTAGGCGCACTTGAGTGCTTGTAGGCGCGCTTGAGTGCTTGTAGGCGCGCTTGAGTGCTTGTAGGCGCGCTTGAGTGCTTGTAGGCGCACTTGAGTGCTTGTAGGCGCGCTTGAGTGCTTGTAGGCGCGCTTGAGTGCTTGTAGGCGCGCTTGAGTGCTTGTAGGCGCGCTTGAGTGCTTGTAGGCGCGCTTGAGTGCTTGTAGGCGCGCGTATGTGCTTGCCGATGAGATGGACTGCGTACGTTGTGTGCGTGCGTGCGCGCGGAAGGAAAGACGTGTCGGTGATCCTATAGAGCAGTTCGGGGCGGTTCAGGGAACAGCGAAGTACAACCAACGTCTCCGCCTGCAGTGTCGTGATGCATTACCGCGTGTTGCGTAGCAGTCTATCACGGATATGATTCCAATGTCAACATACCTGTTCGATGGCGACTTCTGGCCATCTGCAGTCGACGGAGCGGTCCAATGACCGGCGCCCTCTGCCTCCAAATCCCCTCGTAATCAGCAGCCGACCCCGTGTCCCACCCCGTCGCCGCTACACCACGGACACGTGTCTGGCCGTGCTGATGCCATTCCAAGTGACCGTGTTCACCACACGCCCCGTGCTGTCCGCAGCTCCACCACTGACACGTGTCTGGCCGTGCTGATGCCATTCCAAGTGACCGTGTTTACCATACCCCGTGTTGTCCACAGCTCCACCACGGACACGTGTCTGGCCGTGCTGATGCCGTTCCAAGTGACCGTGTTCACCATCAATATGGCCCTAGGTGCCGTGGAGCACGGCACACACTACGCCCTCAACGCGGCCTACTCCCACCGGCTCAAACGATCGGCGTTTAATATGTTCTCCGGCAACTTTGGCGGCTCAAAGAATAAGGTGAGGGCGGGTCGACTGCTCCGATGGCAGGACTGAAGTGGGGACGGATATTTAGCAAGATGATAGTGTAAGTGTATGTGTAAGTGCAAACCATAGTGTAAGCCCCGGGACCCCTGCGGGCGTTACTAGCCTCGCTATAGGTCGGCGGAGATTCCGGGGTAAAAGGCTACTAACAACCGGTGGTGAGTTTAAAATTAAAATAAATATAGCAGGGAGTGGTGTGACCCAATTTGATTGCTATCTCAACTACTTTTGAGAATTGTTGTATATAACGTAAAGGGGCCACATGGGAAAGGGATGGGTAGTCCTGCCTTCCTAGTAATGGGTAGGGAACTGAAGAAGAAAATTGTGTAAAGTAAATATCTGGAAAGTTCGTTCCGCGTCTGACTATGTTTACGGTCGCGTCTTATTGCGTTTGTTCGATGTATGTGTGCGTTGATCAGCATCCTATATCCCTCGCATTGGATTTGTGCAGAGCGTCAGTTTGCAAAGCACACAACCAAGCGTCAACGATCATCTCCTTGTTCTGAGAAGATAGTACGCTCATCAGCTGTCTGTTCTACATACGTTCGCCTGTCTATTCTGTACCGTACTCGCCGCCTGCAGCACTCTACGCTACGCCCTTGTCTCCGCTCTGCGCCACAGGAGCTGTTATGTATCCAATCGCTGGACGGCACGCTGTCGTTCTACGAGCAGGAGAACTACTCGTTCAGCCGGTTCCTGCCCGACTACCTGATCCCCGGCCCGATCCTGTACGTCCAGAAGACCGACTCGGTGGTCACAGGAACTTCCAGCTGGACGGTCGAGTCGTACAAGTAAGCATTGCATGGGTTGAAACTTAAAATAGTGGTAAGTGTTCTGTGAAATATATGACAAAGTTAATTTAATGGCAGAACATCGAAAGTAGTTGAGTTTCTGACATGAGTTTCTGAGTGAGTTTCTATTTTTTTCTATGAGTTTCTGACAACAGCATGTGCAATGTTTTTCCTCGAAAGGGTCCTGGCGATTGCATGCTCATTATCATGATTTCGTTTGTTTGAATTGTGTTTGTATCCTGCGAGCTTATATATTCCAACATAACGCCTACCTATGACACCTGGCATTACAACAGACGAATTGCCTGTTCCCAGGTACTCGTCCTTGGCTCAGGGCTCTGATCCGAATGAAAAGTCGAGCGGCGACATCGGCTCGGGGAAGCGTGTCTATCCGGACTGGACGTACAATGTGGGAGAGACCACTCTGGATCTACAGCAGGTATGTCTGAATGTTTGACCACTCTGGATCTACAGCAGGTATGTCTGAGTGTTTGACCACTCTGGATCTACAGCAGGTATGTCTGAATGTTTGACCACTCTGGATCTACAGCAGGTATGTCGGAATGTTTGACCACTCTGGATCTACAGCAGGACGTATGTCTGAATGTTTGACCACTCTGGATCTACAGCAGGTATGTCTTAATGTTTGACCACTCTGGATGTACAACAGGTATGTCTGAATGTTTGACCACTCTGGATCTACAGCAGGTATGTCTTAATTTTTGACCACTCTGTATCTACAACAGGTATGTCTGAATGTTTGACCACTCTGGATCTACAGCAGGTATGTCTGAATGTTTGACCACTCTGGATCTACAGCAGGTATGTCTGAATGTTTGACCACTCTGGATCTACAGCAGGTATGTCTGGATGTTTGACCACTCTGGATCTACAGCAGGTATGTCGGAATGTTTGACCACTCTGGATCTACAGCAGGTATGTCGGAATGTTTGACCACTCTGGATCTACAGCAGGTATGTCTGGATGTTTGACCACTCTGGATCTACAGCAGGTATGTCTGAATGTTTGACCACTCTGGATCTACAGCAGGTATGTCTGAATGTTTGACCACTCTGGATCTACAGCAGGTATGTCTGAGTGTTTGACCACTCTGGATCTACAGCAGGTATGTCTGAATGTTTGACCACTCTGGATCTACAGCAGGTATGTCTGAATGTTTGACCACTCTGGATCTACAGCAGGTATGTCTGAGTGTTTGACCACTCTGGATCTACAGCAGGTATGTCTGGATGTTTGACCACTCTGGATCTACAACAGGTATGTCTGAATGTTTGACCACTCTGGATCTACAGCAGGTATGTCTGAATGTTTGACCACTCTGGATCTACAGCAGGTATGTCTTGAATGTTTGACCACTCTGGATCTACAGCAGGTATGTCTGAATGTTTGACCACTCTGGATCTACAGCAGGTATGTCTTGAATGTTTGACCACTCTGGATCTACAGCAGGTATGTCTTGAATGTTTGACCACTCTGGATCTACAACAGGTATGTCTGAATGTTTCACCACTCTGGATCTACAGCAGGTATGTCTGAATGTTTCACCACTCTGGATCTACAGCAGGTATGTCTGAATGTTTGACCACTCTGGATCTACAACAGGTATGTCTGAATGTTTGACCACTCTGGATCTACAGCAGATATGTCTGAATGTTTGACCACTCTGGATCTACAGCAGGTATGTCTGAATGTTTGACCACTCTGGATCTACAGCAGGTATGTCTTGAATGTTTGACCACTCTGGATCTACAACAGGTATGTCTGAATGTTTCACCACTCTGGATCTACAGCAGGTATGTCTGAATGTTTGGCCACTCTGGATCTACAGCAGGTATGTCTGAATGTTTGACCACTCTGGATCTACAGCAGGTATGTCTGAATGCTTGACCACTCTGGATCTACAGCAGGTATGTCTGAATGTATGACCACTCTGGATCTACAGCAGGTATGTCTGAATGTTTGACCACTCTGGATCTACAGCAGGTATGTCTCGATGTTTGACCACTCTGGATCTACAGCAGGTATGTCTGAATGTTTGACCACTCTGGATCTACAACAGGTATGTCTGAATGTTTGACCACTCTGGATCTACAGCAGGTATGTCTGAATGTTTGACCACTCTGGATCTACAACAGGTATGTCTGAATGTTTGACCACTCTGGATCTACAGCAAGTATGTCTGAATGTTTGACCACTCTGGATCTACAGCAGGTATGTCTGAATGTTTGACCACTCTGGATCTACAGCAGGTATGTCTGAATGTTTGACCACTCTGGATCTACAGCAGGAATGTCTGAATGTTTGACCACTCTGGATCTACAGCAGGTATGTCTGAATGTTTGACTACTCTGGATCTACAGCAGGTATGTCTGAATGTTTGACCACTCTGGATCTACAGCAGGTATGTCTGAATGTTTGACCACTCTGGATCTACAACAGGTATGTCTGAATGTTTGACCACTCTGGATCTACAGCAGGTATGTCTGAATGTTTGACCACTCTGGATCTACAGCAGGTATGTCTGAATGTTTGACCACTCTGGATCTACAGCAGGTATGTCTGAATGTTTGACCACTCTGGATCTACAGCAGGTATGTCTGAATGTTTGACCACTCTGGATCTACAGCAGGTATGTCTGGATGTTTGACCACTCTGGATCTATAGCAGGTATGTCTGAGTGTTTGACCACTCTGGATCTACAGCAGGTATGTCTGAATGTTTGACCACTCTGGATCTACAACAGGTATGTCTGAATGTTTGACCACTCTGGATCTACAGCAGGTATGTCTTGAATGTTTGACCACTCTGTATCTACAACAGGTATGTCTGAATGTTTGACCACTCTGGATCTACAACAGGTATGTCTGAATGTTTGACCACTCTGGATCTACAGCAGGTATGTCTGAATGTTTGACCACTCTGGATCTACAGCAGGTATGTCTGAATGGTTGACCACTCTGGATCTACAGCAGGTATGTCTGGATGTTTGACCACTCTGGATCTATAGCAGGTATGTCTGAGTGTTTGACCACTCTGGATCTACAGCAGGTATGTCGGAATGTTTGCACTGTGGATCTACAGCAGGTATGTCTGAATGTTTGACCACTCTGGATCTACAGCAGGTATGTCTGAATGTTTCACCGCTCTGGATCTACAACAGGTATGTCTGAATGTTTGACCACTCTGGATCTACAGCAGGTGTGTCGGAATGTTTGACCACTCTGGATCTACAGCAGGTATGTCTGAATGTTTGACCACTCTGGATCTACAGCAGGTATGTCTGAATGTTTGACCACTCTGTATCTACAGCAGGTATGTCTGAATGTTTGACCACTCTGGATCTACAGCAGGTATGTCTTGAATGTTTGACCACTCTGGATCTACAGCAGGTATGTCTGAATGTTTGACCACTCTGGATCTACAGCAGGTACGTCTGGATGTTTGACCACTCTGGATCTACAGCAGGTATGTCTGAATGTTTGACCACTCTGGATCTACAGCAGGTATGTCTGAATGTTTGACCACTCTGGATCTACAGCAGGTATGTCTGGATGTTTGACCACTCTGGATCTACAGCAGGTATGTCTGAATGTTTGACCACTCTGGATCTACAGCAGGTATGTCTGAATGTTTGACCACTCTGGATCTACAGCAGGTATGTCTGAATGTTTGACCACTCTGGATCTTCAGCAGGTATGTCTGAATGTTTGACCACTCTGGATCTACAGCAGGAATGTCTGAATGTTTGACCACTCTGGATCTACAGCAGGTATGTCTGAATGTTTCACCACTCTGGATCTACAGCAGGTATGTCTGGATGTTTGACCACTCTGGATCTACAGCAGGTATGTCTGAATGTTTGACCACTCTGGATCTACAACAAGTATGTCTGAATGTTTGACCACTCTGGATCTACAGCAGGTATGTCTGAATGTTTGCACTGTGGATCTACAACAGGTATGTCGGAATGTTTGCACTGTGGATCTACAGCAGGTATGTCTGAATGTGTGGACTGTGGATGTGTTGACCGTGACTGTGCATATGCTCTGCTATACAGTTATGCACTCAGCTATCCGAACTTAGCCTAGCAGTTTCGGGACGGCTGACTGCTAACTCACGGTGTCGCCACCAGGTGTCTCTGCCGTCGGGTGACGTTCAGTTGGCGATACTAACTCACGGTGTCGCCACCAGGTGTCTCTGCCGTCGGGTGACGTTCAGTTGGCGATACTAACTCACGGTGTCGCCACCAGGTGTCTCTGCTGTCAGGTGACGTGCGGCTGGTGGTGCTGACCGAACACAGCCTGCTGGTCCTGAAGGAGTCGGGCCAGCCAGTGCTGTTCAAACGACTCGACTATCACCCGTCCTGCCTCACCACCTTCGTCAACGGTACGGAATGAAGGTGGACGTCGACACTGTAACGCAGGGCCACACCTCATGCAATGGCCACCTGTTCAGAGATGGTCAGACACTGTAACGCAGGGTCACACCTCATGCAATGGCCACCTGTTCAGAGATGGTCAGACACTGTAACGCAGGGCCACACCTCATGCAATGGCCACCTGTTCAGAGATGGTCAGACACTGTAACGCAGGGCCACACCTCATGCAATGGCCACCTGTTCAGAGATGGTCAGACACTGTAACGCAGGGCCACACCTCATGCAATGGCCACCTGTTCAGAGATGGTCAGACACTGTAACGCAGGGTCACACCTCATGCAATGGCTACCTGTTCAGAGATGTTCAGTTTAACCCACCGTCAGCAACCGATCAGTATAGCCCAGCGTCCGGAGGCATCAACAGGGCGAACTTTGAAGTATAATGCTGGAGAGAAACTTCAAACAGTGGATTTAAGTTAAAACGCTGGCGGCTCAACATAGTTTACACGATACAAAATCTGCATTTGTCTCTGACATACAGGGTACTATCAAGACATCGACATTGCATAATTCCCGCTTCCCCGGATAACGTCACCTCCGCTTCCTGGCTCCGTGATTCATGTTGACCCCCACCACCAGGCGCCGGCCGGCTGACCTCCCTCGTCGCCAGCCACACGTGCGTGGCGCACGTTTACGAGGGTGGCACGCTGCGCTGGGCTGCGTGTCTGCCGTTCGCGCCGGTGGCGTCGGACCGGCTGCGTCTCGGCCAGCTGGGCGGCCTGCTGGCTCTGCTGTCACCCACCGGACAGCTGGTGGTGGCCTACCTGGGCACCACGCCGTCGTTGTTCGTGGCGCCGCCCGTACAGACGGCGGGAGCGCTGGATTATGAGGCGCTGGATGAGGAGCTGGCGACGCTGAACGCTGTGATACAGCGCTCACAGAAACAGGATGGTGAGCAAGGGGTTGTGGTCGTAATTGTGGCTGTTTTCTTGTGCACTAGCTGTGATACGACTCTTGGGACAAAGCTGTTATGGGCTTGGGAGCTCAGAACCTTAACGTAAGCATATGCATATGCATATTGCTTAACGTATGCGTAAGCGTTGTACACGTGTGTTTCGTGTTGGGACCGAATGTCCTTTCAATTGTTTGATAGCTCGAAAGCTTGTATTTGATTGTATGTGATCGTTGTATGCGTTTGACCTTTGTTTATATTTCATCAGAGACGGGTATGTCGCTGATGTCTGACGGCAATCGCGAAGACGTTCAGCTGGTGGTACAGATTCACCCGGTACTGGACCCCTGTTCACTGCCTTCTGACGTGGACCAGCAGGTAGGACCGACGGTTAGTTCAGCTGGTGGTACAGATTCACCCGGTACTGGACCCCTGTTCACTGCCTTCTGACGTGGACCAGCAGGTAGGACCGACGGTTAGTTCAGCTGGTGGTACAGATTCACCCGGTACTGGACCCCTGTTCACTGCCTTCTGACGTGGACCAGCAGGTAGGATCGACGGTTAGTTCAGCTGGTGGTACAGATTCACCCGGTACTGGACCCCTGTTCACTGCCTTCTGACGTGGACCAGCAGGTAGGACCGACGGTTAGTTCAGCTGGTGGTACAGATTCACCCGGTACTGGACCCCTGTTCACTGCCTTCTGACGTGGACCAGCAGGTAGGACCGACGGTTAGTTCAGCTGGTGGTACAGATTCACCCGGTACTGGATCCCTGTTCACTGCCTTCTGACGTGGACCAGCAGGTAGGACCGACGGTTAGTTCAGCTGGTGGTACAGATTCACCCGGTACTGGATCCCTGTTCACTGCCTTCTGACTGGACCAGCAGGTAGGACCGACGGTTAGTTCAGCTGGTGGTACAGATTCACCCGGTACTGGACCCCTGTGCCTTCTGACGTGGACCAGCAGGTAGGATCGACGGTTAGTTCAGCTGGTGGTACAGATTCACCCGGTACTGGACCCCTGTTCACTGCCTTCTGACGTGGACCAGCAGGTAGGACCGACGGTTAGTTCAGCTGGTGGTACAGATTCACCCGGTACTGGACCCCTGTTCGCTGCCTTCTGACGTGGACCAGCAGGTAGGATCGACGGTTAGTTCAGCTGGTGGTACAGATTCACCCGGTACTGGATCCCTGTTCACTGCCTTCTGACGTGGACCAGCAGGTAGGACCGACGGTTAGTTCAGCTGGTGGTACAGATTCACCCGGTACTGGACCCCTGTTCACTGCCTTCTGACGTGGACCAGCAGGTAGGACCGACGGTTAGTTCAGCTGGTGGTACAGATTCACCCGGTACTGGATCCCTGTTCACTGCCTTCCGACGTGGACCAGCAGGTAGGATCGACGGTTAGTTCAGCTGGTGGTACAGATTCACCCGGTACTGGACCCCTGTTCGCTGCCTTCTGACGTGGACCAGCAGGTAGGACCGACGGTTAGGCGGCTCTTCGCGAAATAGAGCTTGTCGTTGAACGTAAAACCCTGCCATCGCACAGCGCCATTTGACGTGTCTTATTGCGGAATTCAGCGTGAATGTTTTTCATTGTAAAAACTCGGTATTTTATTTCCCGACCACCGTCTTATTTGACCGATGACACTCATGCAATTTGGACTCGGCGCTGCAGTGCTACCCTGCCAGGTCAGGATGGAGTCTGGTATATCGTTCATTGCGTTGAAGAAACGGCTGGGTAGTTTCAGATAACTAACTGCCGTCAGTCACTGCCACCAGGTGCCCTGTGCCAGCATCCGTGCCCTGGTATCTCCACTGGCGCCCGTCCAGTCGGTGGTGCTCAGTTTCCACGTGACCAGCCCGCTGACGGTCGTCAAGCCGTCCGCAGCCATCGAGTCGCTCAGTGAGTGGCCCCTGCGCCGGAGGGACGTGCTTGGTTACGCAGTTTTGCGTCTAAGTGAGCGCTAAAATTGTTCTGTTCACGCATCACATTATCGGGATGACCTAGTTAATATTCTGATTATTTGTTCACAAATGTGTGATGCAACATTGTAATCAAGAATACGGTGTCAAGTCCTTAAGTTATCGTAGCCGTCTTATTGGCTATCTTGGTTGTTATCTGTCTTAAATCGCCTCAACCATCTCATTTCGACCATTGTATTGGATCGTTTTGTTGGATCCCCTGGCTTAACCCAGCCTAGACCGATATCCTCGTCTCCCACGCCGCGGTTTCACCGTCTCCCACGCCGCGATTTCACCGCCTCCCACCCCCGTCTTAGCGAGCACGACCGACATTGAGGCGGTCGTGTACCTGGAGAAGTGCCATGCGATCCCGGCGCTGGAGCTGGAGACGGTGGTCAGCTACCTGACGTCGAGCGGCGCGCCGCGCGTCCTCCGCAGCGTCATCCGGCTGCCGCTCGGTCTGGTGGCGCGCCAGGCCGACCCGGTCAAGGACGCTGACCACCGGGTCACCGTGTGTACATCGCGGCCGTCGGTCAACCTGGCGCAGCTGTTCAGCGGTCAGTCATGGGCGGCGACGCGTGGTTTCTGGAGGCCGGGCTGTTATGCTTTTTTTAATTGTAAAGGTGCATACACTTGCATTATGAAATGTTTACAAATTCATTTAATTCAGATTCTTATCTTCGGACAGTTGTATCGTTTCCAGGTGGTGTCGATTTAAAATGGATTAGATGATCATATTTTTGTTAAGCGAAGATTTGTGTCTAGGACTAGGTAGGGTCTAGTCTAGGTCTAGGACTAGGTAAGTCAGTAGTTGGTTGTGATGGTGCTGATGAGCACTAGGAGTGACAATCTCACAGTTGTAGCCTGTCCTCGTTTGACTCTTCACTCCCCACTGACGGCTTCTTGACCCTCCACTCTGCCGGCGCTGCAGACCTGAAGCTCGACCCGAGCATGGCGAGCGCGGCCGGCATCGAGTACTTCACGGGCTCGGCAGTGACGATCCTGGCCTCCAAGACCTCGCAGCGGTACCGGCTGCAGTCGGACGACTTCCACGCGCTCTGGCTGGTCACCGAGGAGCTGACCAGACGCATTGGTACGGCGAACCGCGTAGTCTCCTGGGGAGTTGGATGGTGATATGGGGTATTAGATCTATTAGATATTCACCGAATGGCAACTGAAATGTCATTCGATGATCGGTAGGTCTGTGTTGGATTGGAGGGCTACTGAACAGTCTGCTGGGTTTGAGTGTGAGCTTATGGCGTAGCTGAGCACTAATCCAGTGGGGAATAAAAGAAGAAGGGCATGTTTTTGTTTTCCTCGGGGCAGAGTGCGTACCGGGTCACTCCGTCCCACAGCGCGATATGCCGGCTGTTAACCCAGCTGACCTCTCTTCCCATCTGCCGTCCCACAGGCGCGATGTACGGCGAGTCGGCCGAGGAGCCCATCTGCTCGTACGTCTCATCACTCCCCCTGCAGGACGTGTTCGCCGAGATGGACGCCCACCTGATCTGGCGTCAGCGCCGGGAGCAGCAGCTGCAGCAGTTGGAGCAGCGCGCCAGCCAATTCCGCGCCATCCAGCGCCGCCTGCTCACCAAGTACAAGGACATGACTCCCTCGCCACTGACCAACATGGACCAACTCCTGGAGGAGACGTACCGCCGACTCATGGCGCAGGCGGACGCGCTCTCTGAGGAGGACCGCAGACTGGAGCGGTCCTCGGCGCAGCTTTCCTGCGCGCTGCGGCTGCTGCTGCTGCTGACGCGGCTCAGCCAGGTCTTGACGCCGGACGAGGCGGAGCTGCTGACGGCCGCGCTCAGCTGGCGGCGCGTCCAGTCGCAGGAGCAGGGCTGGCACGAGACGGCCGACTGCGCGGCGGGTTATCTTCATCGCGCCGTGCAGCAGCAGACAGGGAGGGTGCCGGTCAGCGCCGCGCCGCTCACCATGCCCGAGGACACCACCAAGCTGAAGCGCCACCTGGCGCTCCTGCTGGAGAAGGTGCTGAAGGCGGGCGCCAGGATCGGAGACAGCGTCAACAGGACCGACGCCCCTGGTAAGAGATGACAGGATGGCGTCTGACTCCTGTTTCCTATTATGTCTCAGTATTTAGGCAACTGTGGTGCTATCTGGATATATTCTAAGAAGGTATCTGTTGTCAACCCACCCATCTGACGGCTTCCCCTGTCTCTTCTGTACCCAACGGCCAACGTCTCTGTTGGTTTCGTGTGTAGTGCCTGTGACGACCGGTCCATCTGGCTGCCCGTCCTGTATCCGTCACGTTCATTCTGTGTCTGTACCGTGTCGGTGCCCAGCTGCGGCGTCCGGTGCGCCATTCTGACCACCCCCTCCCTGCCACCAGCGGACGAGCCTCCCTCAGACAGAGAGGAGCGTCCTCCGTCAGTACAGCCCATCAGTCAGATGTTCACTCAGCGGCTGGGCTCGGCCCGGCCCCGCAGCGGTCGACGGCCGGCCAGCGGCACTGGCGGACCCAACCAGAGGTTACTCGGTGAGCATGGAGACGGCCGTTGGACGGCACGGCAGTGTCCGCACGGGGTTCAGCGAGGGTGCCTTTGAATGTGTGCACTGTCCGGCCCTGGGAAATGACAGGAAACGTTTCCCTGGCGCTAGTCTGTGCTAATCAGCGGATGTTGTCATTCTACTCGCGGACTTAGCTTTACCTGATCATCAATTTGCCGCTCTGTGTTTATCTAAGGCCGTGAGTCGTGACTAATTCTTCATATCTTATTAGGTGTCACATAATATTAGGACAAAACGACTGTTGAGATAAGAATCTTTACAGAAATTAACGGGTGAGTTCAAACGTTGCCTGTCTGCTGCCCCGGGATTCCACATTTCCGTGAGTCATGTCTGGTCACTGAATACAGCTGTCACCTTTGCTCCGCCGCCCAGTGACCACTATGTGACCTGTGGCCGTGTCCCGTCCCTGTGTTCCCTCGCTCTGACAGGAGCAGACTCCACCACCGCAGCGCGGCCAGGAGGTCCTCCGACAGTGGCCGTGGAGCCGCCCACCCCTCAGCTGAACCGCTCCCTGTCCGGCTCCAATGACTCAATGGACGCCGTGGCGCGCGGTGCCGCCGCCCGGCCGCCGCAGCCAGAGCCGCAGCCGCCCCAGGCAGGGCCTGAGACGGCAGAGCAGCGGCCTGATGAGGACGGCGCGGGGGAAGGTATGAGACACTCTGGCACGGCAGCTGCTGGGCTGGGTTAGACAGCCAAGGAAGGGAGGCGGCGGGTGCTTCGACGCAATCAGGGAACATAGAGAGAGAGAGAGAGAGAGAGAGAGAGAGAGAGAGAGAGAGAGAGAGAGAGAGAGAGAGAGAGAGAGAGAGAGAGAGAGAGAGAGAGAGAGAGAGAGAGAGAGAGAGAGAGAGAGAGAGAGAGAGAGAGAGAGAGAGAGAGAGAGAGAGAGAGAGAGAGAGAGAGAGAGAGAGAGAGAGAGAGAGAGAGAGAGAGAGAGAGAGAGAGAGAGAGAGAGAGAGAGAGAGAGAGAGAGAGAGAGAGAGAGAGAGAGAGAGAGAGAGAGAGAGAGAGAGAGAGAGAGAGAGGAGAGAGAGAGAGAGAGAGAGAGAGAGAGAGAGAGAGAGAGCGAGAGAGCGAGAGAGCGAGAGAGCGAGAGAGCGAGAGAGCGAGAGAGCGAGAGAGCGAGAGAGCGAGAGAGCGAGAGAGGCGAGAGAGCGAGAGAGCGAGAGAGCGAGAGAGCGAGAGAGCGAGAGAGCGAGAGAGCGAGAGAGCGAGAGAGCGAGAGAGCGAGAGAGCGAGAGAGCGAGAGAGCGAGAGAGCGAGAGAGCGAGAGAGCGAGAGAGCGAGAGAGCGAGAGAGCGAGAGAGCGAGAGAGCGAGAGAGCGAGAGAGCGAGAGAGCGAGAGAGCGAGAGAGCGAGAGAGCGAGAGAGCGAGAGAGCGAGAGAGCGAGAGAGCGAGAGAGCGAGAGAGCGAGAGAGCGAGAGAGCGAGAGAGCGAGAGAGCGAGAGAGAGCGAGTTATGTCAAGGCTGTCGGGGAAGGGGCAGGGGTTGTTTTAACGCTCATTCTCCTCATTAATACAGCGTGAATGAACCTTGTTTTGAGAACAGCTTAGGTTTACTATGTTTCATATATGCGTTCTAAAAGTGCAAATCAGTCCTCTATCTCAACATACTATCAACATCCGCAACGTGCCCAGCATGTCTAGTGTCTACGCTGAACCCTGGTCGGTGGACCGGACCAACGTACCACGTATTCGTGACGCCTCGTCTGCGGCAGCCCGTGATGCCAGCCCGTGATGCCTCGTCTGCCTCGACTAACTGATTGGCTCGTGCTGACTCGATGCCTCGTCTGCCTCGATTAACTGATTGACTCGTGCTGACTCGTCCGTTGTTCTGCCGACAGACGTGCAGCATCTGTTACGTCACGGCGTGACCAGTGCCGGCATCGAGGTGCCCCGCGACAACCTGCTCGACGAACCCGAGGAGGACTTCTGGTGAGCAGCCTATGCCGGCCCGTGACGGCGCACAGCTGCCGTGACGTCATACCTGTGCTGGCCCTGAGGCAGGGCAGGTATGACGCACGACGTTGTGTAGGGAATCGAGGAGAAGTTCGGGCGAAGTCGCACGTCATCTGTCCGGTGGTGTCGCATAGCACAACTGTAGTGCCATGGTCGCCACCTGCCACTGCCTGGCGACCTCACCGGCCACTTCTGCCACGTCAACGTGATGTGCGACGCCACACCAATGTCAGTGATGTCACGCATCACGTCCACTGACGTCACATCATCTGATGACGTCACACCGCGTCCCAGCCTGTGTGCTGTATATCCGTGCAGAGGTGGGACGCGCAGTCGTTGGAGGCGGTGAGTGCTGTGACAATGCAGAGCTCAGGATGTGCTGCTGTAGCCTGCTGTAGCGGTACGGCATGTGGCCTTCGGCGAGCGGTGGCACCCAGCTGCTCAGTACTCACACACTGCTCAGCACGCGGTACTGACCAGTCAGTTGGAAGGCAGGCTGTGCGGGCGGCGAATTCGCCTCTTGCGCATCAGATGTCTCGCGTTCGTGTGTGGAGCCTTGCCGTAGGGTTCAGCCACAGCGTGGTGCAGTCACACGATGTGTTCTTTTCTTCTGTAACATTCGAATCTGTGTGATGGGGCCGGGTTGTAGGCAATTTAGAAGGAATATCATGGATGACGATCATAGCTTTATGATACATCACTCTTCCCCGAGAATCCTGTCGTTCCCCAGAGGTTATCAGCAGTTCCCTAGACTTTACCATAGGCTTCTAAAGTTATCATCATATCATGAGTTATCATGGGCTAAAATCATATTGTCAACGTGAACAACCAATTAGTTAGTTGAGAAGTCTGAAACCAAACTAATATCTAGTCAATAGTCATGAAATGGAATATAGGCAGTCCGTAGCACCGGTCTTACCTACGTCTAGTCATGAGCTGTGTGCGTGAATCGACAACCAAGGACCTGCTCACCAGTCGCCACGCTCAGGTTGTAATAATACCGTGCGATGTTATAGAAATGATACAAACTGACAGAGAATGATGCATATCAGCATTTGATACCCAGTGATCTGGCAGAAGCGTGGGTCTGTATGTAGGTGTACTAACGTGTTACACACACCCGCACGAGGCGTTGATAAGTTGTTTGTAACTTAGCAGCGCCGAATCGCCGAGGATTCCGTCCACAAAGTGTTTGAGCTGGTGTTATTACGTGAGCTTCTGCGTGTTTTTTGGTTTTTCACAGTGGTGTGATGTTTTGTATTGTCTAGTGTGTACCACTCAGGCTTATCGTTTGCACAATATGTACTTGACTGTGACTGATGTGGACAGTATTTTTAAACCAGGTGCATTAAGTTTATGATCTGAATTGTTTGAAGATCTCGGATAGAATGTTATTTGCGAGCCATGGTTGTTCTATGTAATTTATTCCGCCTGCTTATTTGCTCGTAAAAGCATATATACAACTACATTATTCGCTAATCACTTGTTTTTCTGGGATACACTGAATGACATCTATATGCAGGGAACATTTCAGTTTTACTCGATGATACATCGGAGAGCGAATTGAACAAGTCTCCAGCGAATTGAACCAGTCTCCAGCGAATTGAACAAGTCTCCAGCGAATTGAACAAGTCTCCAGCGAATTGAACAAGTCTCCAGCGAATTGAACAAGTCTCCAGCGAATTGAACAAGTCTCCAGCGAATTGAACAAGTCTCCAGCGAATTGAACAAGTCTCCAGCGAATTGAGCAAGTCTCCAGGGACTGTTCCCGCCACCACATCGAGTGTCTGAACTCAGGCGAGTTGTGCCTGATCGCCCTCTTATGTCCTCACTCCGAGACTCGCCGGTGGGCGGCGCTGGCGGGTGTTGAGTTTCGACATAGGCCCTCTATGTCGATACTTGGTCTGTGTTGGTCACGACTCGCTGTGCTGCCTCATCTGAGGTCGGCAGGTGACGGCTCGGAGTGGTCATGACTCATGAGTGTACCCTTAGCAGCAGGGGCGCAGCCAGGGGGGGGGGGGGGGCTATGAGGGCTAAAGCCCACACCCGTCGCGGCTCAGAGGAGCCCATCTCAGGTTGAAAGGGACCCATCGTGGACTCAGAAATGGCCCATTTCAGGCCTGATAAAACCCAATTTAGCCTAAGAAAGCGAGCATATCAGGTCCATAAAAGGCCCATCTCAGCTCTCAGGCTCGGGAGGCGCCCATCTTAAGTCCGGGGAGGGCCCATCTTGGGCTCAGAAAGGGCTCATCTCATGTCTGGAAAGAGCCCATCTTAGGCTCTGAATGGGCCCCATCTCAGATTTTGAAAGGGCCCATCGTGAACTCAGAAAAGGCCCATCTCAGGTTTCGAAAGGGCCCATTTTAGGCTCTGCATGGGCAGCTCATCTTAGGCTCAGAATGGGCCCATCTTAGGCTCTGAATTGGCCCATCTCAGGTTTTGAAAGGGCCCATCATAAACTCAGAAAGGGCCTGTCTCAGGTCTGGAGAGGGTCCATTTTAGGATTTGGAAGTGAGCATCTCAGTTATGGAAAAGACCCATGTCTGCTCTTAGGCCAGATAAGGGCCCATCTCAGGTCCAGAGAAGGCCCGTATAAGTTGGCACTGGAAATTCTTTTTTTAGGTCTGGAGAGAGACTGGGAAGGGCCCATCTTTGAGCTGGAGAAGGACCGTGTCGGTAAATTCGGCCCAGAAAGGCCTCAGGATTGGTTATGGCCCAACCTACCCTTGAACTCAGGCATGGCATGATCAATGATGGCTCACATGCAGACGCCCCATCTCAGATCTGGAAGGGCCCATCAAAGTCGTAGAAAGACCCCACCCCCCCTGTCTTGAGTCTGGGAATAGTCCAATTTAGGTCCGGAAAGGGCCCATCGCAGGTCTGGAAAAGGCCCAATCTTTAGACCAGAAAAGGACCATCATCGGCTCAGATGCCTGATGCCTCAGAAAGCTGCCTATCTGGCAACTCGGGGGGGGGGGGGGGGGCAAAGGCCCATTTTGCTAAAATTGAAGGGGAAATTCCCCCTGCCCCGGGCCCCGGGCGTAGTGTGTTGTACATTAACCATGCGGCGTCAGGCGTCAGCAGTGTACGGGGACGGGGCATTGACACAAATATACATAAATTAAAATGAGCTGGGGATTGGTCGAATGAATCTTGGATCCGCGTTTTGTCATGATTCGTGATCCCATTGTTTTTCAGATTTGTGTGAGGGTTTTTGGTAATTGGTGGTATGCAGTGGTGGCGGAGGCGGGATAGGGGGCAGGAGGGACAAGTTGCCCCCCCCCCCACACTCCAGCCGAATTGAACATTAACCCTTTAGCGTTGCATGAAAAAATATACTTCCAAAAATTAACTTTGCCCCCCCCCCTAACTCTATGAAGAGCTTCCGCCGCCCCTGATGTCACCCCCTCTGCCCCTTCCCTTGCTAGACCCCACGACATCAGTAGCGGATCCAGGGGGGGGGGGGGGGGCAAAGCGGCAATGGCGTCGCCACTGCCCACAGACCAAATACAATTACTAGGAACAAATCCAAGTACACGTGTACTTTAACATGGGACCATATTAGGGATGGATGAAAATTACAATTTTAAATTACATCTTTTTTAAATATTTTTTAATGAAAATTACAAACAAATTCATAGTATTGTTTTTGGTGTGGGGGGGGGGCATCAGCCAATGCCAAGGGGCCCACTTCGGTTAGCCCCCCCCCCCCGTTGCAAAACCCTGGCTGCGCCCCTGCTTAGCAGACGCGGGTCCGGGAATGGTCTGTTTTACACTACACAGTATTCTATGGTTATCTGTATAATAATATGTGTATAAATGGTAATCTGTCGTCGAGGTTAGACCGTGACATCGGGAGAATTGGGTGGGGGACAGGTAGTGGGTTTTACGCATCACAAATTTAGCATATTTGTCTCGATTTTTCGATATATTTCTCATACACATCTTAGTCGCCTTCCGTCCTAAAACTTCCTCTTAACTTCTCATATTTTTTGTTAAACCTCTTTGATTTTGTTTGTGACGTCACGACACTCGTGATTTGTGACGGCACTTTTTATTTGCACTATGGTCGTGACGTCACAACTGCAAGGACATGAGCTTAATTGTTTTAGTTTTTAATCATTTTTGAGTTCATTTCGCATTTTTTTATTTAAAAAAAATAGATTTACATTATGAAAAATTGTCCTTGCTTTTATGAACCCAAAATATTTGTACCTTACAAAATTGTCCCCCACCCCATTAGATGGTAGACAATGTAACGCCGCACCATCTTATTTGGAGGGAGCATACAAAAACCTAAGGCAAAAACCATGACGGGGAGCACAGGACAGTTATTATATGTAGACTGAATTCCGTATAGCTTCTCTTTCGTTTTTTTGTTGTACAATCTCATTAATGTGTATTTATGGATAAACCTATTTGTGTGGCTGGCCAGATATATATTTATTTGTGCATATACTCGTTGAGTTCCTCATTAATTTCGTTTGAATACGTTGAATTATAGTGCAAAGAGCAGTTTACCACTGACCTGATATCATATGCACAACATAGACGTCATTTCCCGCGCGTGTCCTGCATACCATTATCATTATAACGTCATCTTCCTCGTGCGTCAGTCGCTACTAGCGCACTCGCTTATAAATCGCTTCGCTTATAAGTCGCTTATAAATGGGCACCCCTTCCTTGACATTCGTCAGTGTGCGTGTAACTTGCTAACGTCACCGATCGCGTGAAGTTTCATGTTTCGGATGGGGTTTCAGTCCAGAGCAGCATGGGTGCGGAAGAAGAAGAGTCCAATATTCGTTGAATTATATGATTTAACCCAAGGTCTGTTTAACTGCCAAGAATCGTCAGCTAATTTGCCAACCAATTCCATACATTTCCAAGACTGACTGATCACGGACACTGGCTAGAAACCTATCAGATCTCCATACCTGACCTCTGACTGACTGACTGACTGACTGACTGACTGACTGACTGACTGACTGACTGACTGACTGACTGACTGACTGACTGACTGACTGACTGACTGACTGACTGACTGACTGACTGACTGACTGACTGACTGACTGACTGACTGACTGACTGACTGACTGACTGACTGACTGACTGACTGACTGACTGACTGACTGACTGACTGACTGACTGACTGACTGACTGACTGACTGACTGACTGACTGACTGACTGACTGACTGACTGACTGACTGACTGACTGACTGACGCCGCCAGTCACCGGACATAGCGGTAACTTGGACCCGATATCTCCCGCGATTTACTCGGTGAACTACATTGGTCTGTCTGCAAACCTAACTGTCGGCCCGCTAGCTTGCGGCGACGGGCCGCGCGGGCAATCGCATGCAAACCTCTGATGTTGAATCGTCGAGAGGCGCTGCTTATCGACAGAAGACGCCTCTGTTCTCTCCGAAAAGTGTCACGAACAAACGCTGTGACAGCGATCAAAAACGGCGACCTTGGTCATGTACGACCATGTTGAGATCGCTCATATATTTCACAGCAGTCAGTTTTCTTGCTGTTATTTTGCTTATATATATATATATATATATATATATATATATATATATATATATATATTATATATATATATATATATATATATATATATATATATATATATATATATATATATATATTATATATATATATATATATATATATATATATATATATATATATATATATATATATATATATATATATATATATATATATATATATATATATATATATATATATATATATATATATATATATATATATATATATATATATATATATATATATATATATATATATATATATATATATATATATATATATATATATATATATATATATATATATATATATATATATATGTATATATATATATATATATATATATATATATATATATATATATATATATATATATATATATATATATATATATATATATATATATATATATATATATATATATATATATATATATATATATATATATATATATATATATATATATATATATATATATATATATATATATATATATATATATATACATATATAAATGTCGGCTTTACTATTGATGTGCGAAAATTTGCGTCTGGACGCGAATAGCCGTCGTAAAGTCTGTCAGTCAGGAAGACATGTACATGCTCCGCTGAGCACGGGTGTGGCGGATCGTGCGAACTTGACCGGCGCGGCATGTCATGATCACCGGGCTGGAACGGCCGGATAGGATAATTCGCCATTCTGTATGCTAACTGCCGCGAGCGGCGGGCTGGGATGAAGGTCGGACGGTCCCAGCGCTCTTCGCCGAATCCCGCCCAGGAGAGAGCCGGGTGACCGTGGCCCCGGGCGTAGCGGCGCCGTAGAAGCTTCGGATGCTGCGACGAGAGCTGCTGATCGAAGCGGGAGGATATCGTTTAAGTTCGGGTGATTTAATTTCAGCCGGGCGAGATGGGAGTTTTCCTGGAGATCTCAATGCTTTTGTTCTCGGTTATTACAAGGTATTTTAATTTTTCGACGGGTAGACGGATTAGAGTTCACCCAACTAGACCTCCTAATTGTTTCTTCCGCTCTCATTGTGTAGTCTTATCCAATCACTGTCCTTCGTATGAAAGTATTCTAAACGTCGTGTGTAGATTACCCGTCTATGAATGCCAGTTCTTATCACTACTGGTGGAACTACTGCATTAGTTCCACCATGCCGTTGCACCCATGGACGACATATCGCCGTACTTACCTGCGCAGAGCATGATGACCTTTCAACTTCAAAAAGCAATTAAATTCAAATTAAATATATCATTAAATCATTATCGATAGAATATGCAAAATTCAAACTTAAACAATCAAATGATAAGATGGCACAATGCAGCCCTACACTGCCTTTGTATTGCCGCATGGACCGTGAACATAGCCTCACCTCCTCTGTCTGGATCAATGACACCCAATCCGGCAATGAGCAGCAGTTATCCACGCCAGACGGCCGCTGCGTCTGGTCGCGTGGTCGCGTTTCACACGTCTGGTCGCGTGTGAAAACGAAAGCCGCGCGTCGCGCCGCCCCGTTCGCCCGCGGTCTGGTCTGATATGGCGTCAGATGGTTCGCTAAAGTCTGCGGAGTGTGGGGTATCAGGCCACCAGACCACCGTACCAGACTCCGGCCGGGCTGAAGACGGGCGGTGGTCGGGCGGTGGTCGGGCGGTAGTCGGGATGTGGTCGGGCGGTAGTCGGGATGTGGACGGGCGGTAGTCGGGAGGTGGACGGGCGGTGGACGAACGGTAGTCGGGAGGTGGGCGGGAGGTGGCGAGTGGTGGTCGGGCGGTGGTCGGGCGGCGGCCGGTTACCGCTCTGCATTCATCAGACGCTGAGGGGATGCGGCCACTGTGATCGAACCGAGCCAGATCGCGAGCAGAGCTGGTGACAAGGTCACGACACAATGGTATCACCATTGACCACGGAGACAATGACAACGGCTGAGGGCGTCTTTGGGTCCACGGGACCCGACGGCGCCCGGATCCAGCTCTGTTGCATAATTTATATAAAAATGCGTCAAACAAATCATCTTCAGCTCCCTGTCACGACCGACTGTCGGCGTTGGTTGCTGTCAGGTGTCGAGGTCGTGTAATGAAGTGTTGGGCGGTTACTGCCCGCTGCATTGCGGTAATGTCTGCCGAGGTCTTTGTGAGCTGGCAACAGGGGCTCGGGATCATGCTCTGGCATAGTACAAACTACAACGTCGAGCGTTGGGTTTGTTACTGATCCGGGGTTTCTGCTGCTGAAGCAGTGGAGCGATTCGTCAGTGCTAGAGTTTTTTTTAGAAGCTTAATAGCTTACATCCGCCAAAACGTCCCAAAAACTTAAATACGCTCACGCCCAAGTATCCAGTGAACCTCTCAGGTCCTCAAATTCGGCTCTCCAAACCGAGATAGCTTTGTATAGCATTTACCATCCATTAAATAATCTTACAAATCCGACATAACCATCGAAGTATATACCATCTCCCATGGTCCCACAGACAGTGTGATGTGTACCAGATCGCAAACATCGTGATTCACAGTGAACACAGTGAACAGTGAACAGTGGACAGTGAACAGTGGACAGTGGACAGTGAACAGTGAACAGTGAACAGTGAACAGTGAACACCCACAGTGAACACCGTCCCGCGACGCGCCGGTTTAAACCACTCGGCGGCCAGCCCGTCACCGTATGTTTGGTTTTCACGTGATCGTGAACGGCGCGGAGCCGCTATAACTTGACTTCCTCGTGCCGCCTTCGGTTGTAAGTCGGCTCTGGTGACAAGCTTCAGGTGCCCTTCAGTCACGGTGTCTTCTTCACGTGGCTGTTCCATTCGTGACGTGATGGTGAGCGTGACCCATGTGGTTTCATAGAAGCTCAAGGATATCGTGGTAAAGTATAAGCGAATACGTTTTATATCGTGATTTGGCAACAGACCAGGTAACAGGCAGGGGCCAGGGCGGTCACGTCCCAGGAAGAGTCACCCAGGACAGCTGCGCTGCGTCGTTTGATCGTGACGGTCGAACTCAGTCCGTGGGCGCTATCTGACCATTTCCGGTCTGAGTGACATCGGCACGGCATTGGAGGGTCCCTCTATCTGTCCCTGTTCCGGCCCTTCCCTCCCACGCGGCCGCCGCCGGTGCGCCCGGGCACAGTGGAGGCGGGAAAGAGAGGGTTCACCCTTCCGCTGTTTGGTGGCAGCTGGCAACTGCGCACGAAACCGACTGTAATCGGGACTCGGGACTGTTCGTTGGGTTGTGAGATCAGTATTAACCAAACGACAGCGCACAGCTCTATATGAGTATCAGTTCGGCACGGATCGCAGTATCTCAGAACACAAACATTCGGCGATTGCCGGGCGACATGATCACCGGACTTAGTCGTGATGAGTCACCTGTCGTCGCCGTATAGGATGAGATGTCAAACATCCTTTCCGAAGCGAGGTCTATTTAAGCCAGGTCTTCGTTATACGCGAGGTCTTCGTCTTATAAGCGAGGTCTTCGTCTATTCTGCCCTCTCTGACTCTGGTGGTGCTGACTACTGTGATGTTGTTAGACAACATCTTTGTGACATTCGTCACCAACATTTCAGCAGCTCGTGACCAGCACCATTCTGCTAGCACTCGACAAATCAGCTGGAAGCGCTGCGTCTGCAATCGCTACATCACAATAAATAATCAGCACCCTCTCGCGGAAGCTCAACTAACTCTCTTCCGCCACCGTTTAATAGCACACTAACCGCCACCCGATGGCAGCTGAAAGCTCGTCCGACCTGGCGTCGTGGGAGCGGGCGCTCACCATCACCCGTCCCGGAGGGAGAGATGCATTCGACGTCACGGCCGTGACGCGCCGGTTTTGGCGCGCGCGCGTCACTTTCGTAACTGGCGGTTTCTCCGTGACGTGCGTCATCCCGCGCCCCGCGGTGACGGGAGCGTCATCCGGCGGGGGGGGGGGGGGAGGGGGGGGGGGGGGGGGGGGGCAGCAGATGCCGCATCCCACCGCGCCGCGGGATCGTCAAAGCACGTGACGATGACGAGGCAGATACCCTTCTTTTGCTCTCCTGGGCTGAAGGGCTAGTCAATGGGTTGTTTTAATGGTCCTAGCTGATATTAACTAGCGAGATTTTACCGAAGTTTGGGGTTCAATGGCTGCGAAAGGGAAAACACTGGTTGACCGCATCGTTTAAAGGCAGTAATTTATTACACGCTACATAAATGTGTTTGCTCTTTAAATCTCGTGAAAGACCCACTCCATGATAGGCTCGCTCAACTCAAACGGTGGACTGTGCAGGGCGCTGTTGGGGAAAATGGGCCGATTGATAACGGAAGAATCTCTGTCCCGAAAGCAAGGGCTTGCTTGATAGGATATCGCAGCCTATACCTTGCTTATCAGATATGCACATGTAAGGAGGCCGGACAAGGGTTTATCTGGGCCGTACAAACACCCCTACCACAAGGGCGTATGCTTGATATCGCCAGAGATAGGACATCTCTGAGTGTAAACAATTGTGCCCGTTATGTGCCTGCTCGTACACAATTTAGCCCGATAATGTTGATCACGCTCACCTTATCTGCCGAGTATGACAGCCACCAAATCGCACCTAATTACGGTTTAATGACGGTGAAAGTGTTATAAACACAGGGCACAGTTTCGGACCGTTACTCACGGAGAACGTTAGGCGGAGTCGCGGAGATCATTTACTGTTCTCCAGTGCCCTGACATGACGGTGGAGAACGCGGGAGGTGAGATCATGACGGTGGCAAGCGGTGCTTATCGTTGAGAACTGGACCAAGTGCTGTCTTGTTTTTATCCTTGGGGATTTACTTGTGTTTGCGCATGATGTCAGCGATGTTGGTTTGATAGGTGCCCACAAAGCGGATGTGTCGCTTGTGGTAATGGTTAGCACTTATAGTTATCATTCATCCCAAATGTTTTTAGTCGTAGCTGTTTTGCTGAAGCGTTTTATATTTGTTTGTGATAGGACAATGTAGCGGTGACTTGACTAAAATGTTTCGCATCACAGCCGCCGAACGATCGTAGTCACTCTCCGACAAAAAGTAGTATTGATTGTGCCCACACACTCGTCCATTATGCCACCGTCAGTGTTGTGCATTATGGCACCGTCAGTGTCCATCCTGTTCTTCATCCCTACTCCTATTTAGTTTGATTAGTATTTTAGCGCCCTTGATTCATATGTCACAAGCGATCGATTTCAGGATATTCATTCGGGACCGATTCAGTCGACGAAGCCTCTGACGTAGCTCAAAGGTCCGCTGAAGGTCAGAGTCGGCCGAGAGGTCCAAGGTCCGACAGGTCACGGGTGGTGGGCGTCGCAGCGATTCTAAGCTTCGGGAATAACTCATCTCAATCGGCGCTCGATTGGTTGTGGGTATAGCTAGAAAGCGATGATCATTCTTAAATGCACGGTTGATATTGACTTTACGGCAAACGCTCGACCCCTGACATTGACCTTGCCGGACACTGAGTGCAGCTCTGCTGCGTCTGGATGAATGACCTCGGAGCCAACTCCGTGGAGGTCGCGACCCTGTGTGACATCACACGATCCCCGCGCGCCTGGCCGAGTTCTTCAGTTCCTGACCACCCTGACCATGAGACCCACGAGACCAGCCGGCGCCCGCACCCGCCCGGCCCAGCCCGGCCCGCTGTCGGTCGCCAGTTGCCGCGTGACCCCGCGTGGCGGCGCTAGTGTCGCATACGAGAGAGGCCCGCGGCGGTGGAGCAGCGCCGTTCGCGACAGAGCCGGGCCGCGCGCCCAGTGCCGGGGCTGGGACGGGCGGGGCGTGCCGAGTGGGTGCGGTGGTGACGGATACCGTAACTCCGGAACCGGGGGTCAGATGAGTGGCGGGCGAGTGCGTTGAGTGAGTGAAGGAGTGACTGAGAAGTGAGGAAGAGAGAGAGGGCGAACGGAGGAGCTGCTCACCTGTACCTGGCGGACACCGACACAGCCATGGGCCTGTCACAGAAGGCCCTGTTGGCCGCTGTGGAAAGGTCACAGAAACAGGCCGTCAAAAAGGTAAGACTCGACATTCTGTTTAGCTCTGGTGTATGCGATGCTCTTAGTAGTTATGTTACGGTATTTAAATGCAGCACCCCTTACAGACGTTTGGTGCCAACAGCTCCGATGCGATCTCAGGTTATGAGTGTGTTTACGGCGTCGTACTTGACAGTATGACCACTTATATCTGATGTTACTCAACTTAAGCATATCAGCCATGAGCTCCTTTTCCCCCGGTGAGTCCGCTGCCCATCCTTCGGGCGGTCCTCGCGGAGGTGCGTGAGCGTTCGGCTATCCCGGCTGGTCGGTCACAAGGAGGTTGGATTGACCTCTGGTTGTGGACGACGGCTGGACGACTGGGCGGCTTGGCTGGGTCACACCCGATCAGTATCTTAGCTCCTGGTGCTTGGCATGGACGGTCAGATGACCATTCTCAGTCGGGGCAAATGTTTAGATGCTTATCGTTTTGTCCCAGGACAGGTAATTGATGGGTCCATTCTCCCCAGAGTTCTTCGTTTCCTGGAAGGGTTCAAGGTCCAAGTGATCCATCCTACTTGTAATTCGCATAAAGTAGCCGAACGTGTCAAGGCGACCCGAATGAGTTCTCTTCTGAATCTGCTCAAATATGTCGTCATGCTTACACTCCTTACCAATTATTCGCTGTTCTGTGAGAGCCCCGCGGCGGTGGAGCAGCGCCACAGAGCCGGGCCGCGCTCGCCCAGTGCCGGGGCTGGGACGGGCGGGGCGTGCCGAGTGGGTGTGGTGGTGACGAATACCGTAACTCCGGAACCGGGGGTCAGATGAGTGGCGGGCGAGTGCGTTGAGTGAGTGAAGGAGTGACTGAGAAGTGAGGAAGAGAGAGAGAGAGGGCGAACGTAGGAGCAGCTCACCTGGACCTGGCGGACTCCCGACTCAGCCATGGGCCTGTCACAGAAGGCCCTGTTGGCCGCTGTGGAACGGTCACAGAAACACCGGATGGATCATCGCATGAGGACGAATGTCCAGAATGTAAATTAAAACCACCATTATGTACTCTCATGGCGCTTCTGCATGATCACCCAAACGGTTATCGCATCCAAATATCAGTAATTCATGGGCCAATGTTTGCGTTGCTTTGAGAGAAGTGCTTTCGCGAATCTCTGGGTGAGTGCATGACACAAAATATTCATTTACTGACATTGCAGCGGTCTCACATTATATTGGTGTTATAATGTAGTAGAGTTGCATAGGTTTACGGGAGGTTTACCGTTTACTTATGATTATGTATCTTTACGTAAGTTTACAAGTCTTGCACTAAACAAATGTGCAATGGCTTTTGGTTTCTGGCCATCCGCTATAGCAAGATTTTGATATGCTACGGAAGTGCACCGCGCTAAACCGCGAAAACTGCGATGTGCCTATTACGCGCACTTTTATACTGCGATCAATGGAGAACAAATTAAGGTTGACTGAATCCTGGGTCTTTAAGAGAGCTAAGAGAGGTGTTATTATTTACACGGAGGTTTGGTGAAACAAGCATGTCATTAAACTGGTCAGGAAATGTATTATTCGTTAGTCGGCTAAATTAAATCTAAAATATTTAATGCAACGTCCTAGCGATGATAAACATTTGATCCAGAATACGGGAAATCTCGACTAACGTTGTGCCTTTTAAACGGCAAGTTATGGTCGCGGTTCGAACGGGCATGTCTTGTTTTCAGAGCGGAAAATATGTAATGAGTCTTAATTGCATGCATTGCAAATGTCTAAGACACTTGACACTTGAGGCTGTAAACGTCAATCGGCATCATGGATCTGGTATAGCTGTCGGGACAGTTTCCTTTGTTGATTTCATCTGACACGCTGCTGGTGGAAATGAAGGTGTCTGTTTGTATCATGTCTGGATCTCAAATCATTTTCATTTTAATGCAGTGCCATAGGCAGAAGGCACTTGCGGTGCAAAATCGTCGTTGGTTAAAACTAACTACAGACGGCGTGTAATGAATGTCTACATACAGTGTTCGTATAGGCACAACATAAAATCACAGGCAAATTCATGTGATATAATTTAATCTTGCTTGTACACACAATACAAAATGTAAAATGATGTACTACATTAATTAACCGAATTAATCGGAAGTTAATCTAAAGTTAACGTTTTGTCGCACCTGTGTTGGGTGTTTTGTGCTTATATGTTATGTTGTGAGCTTATTTCGCCTGTTCCCCCCGATCATCATTTTGAGCCACCACTAGACACCGAGCCCCAGAGCTGCGAACTCTACATCTAAGCACCCTGGTTTTAAGTTTCACGACGACCGTTAAGTTTACTGTCGCTCCATTCCCTGGGTTACCAGAGTTTTGTTTTCTTCATTTTGATGGCAGATACCAGTGATAGCGTGTGTACGTCCTTCACGCAGAACTGGGTTGTGCTCAGAATGCCTTTAGCTTCCTTAGCTATCGCTCCGAATTTCAGTCGACAGAAGCCGGAGGCCTGTTCACCACCACCTGCGGCTCGGCGGTTTCCAGCAGGCGCTAGCCCCGCCCCTTTCCTCATGCGTCATCACAAGCAGGCGTATCTTGACCACACGGACATTTCATCCTGCGGTTGCTCCGTGCCAACCGCCAGAACCGCAGGCTACCGCAGGCAACCGCAGGCAACCGCAGCCGTGTGACGTCATACCGTTCGCCCCGTCCCCACTTTTAGTTACCCCACCGGCTGCCGACCACTGCTGACCGCCGAATCCCAGCCAACCGCAGGGTCCGTGAACAGGCCGCTGAACGTCTCCTGAGGGTACTAAGGTGCCGCCGTGGCGTCCGTCACTGCTTAGTATATAAATAATAGTGTTTGGCCGCCGAGATCGACCAGCGCAGGCTGCATATAGTCAGGGGTCCATGTGAACGTAATTGACAGTCATGTGCTAAACATTTCGATGGCACACTGTGCTATCCAGCCCCGTTGTATGTCGAATGTTTATATATATGGTATCGTGCGGTAGGCTTTGATTCACTGCGGTGTGGTTAGTCTGTGTGTGTGTGTGTGTGTGTGTGTGTGTGTGTGTGTGTGTGTGTGTGTGTGTGTGTGTGTGTGTGTGTGTGTGTGTGTGTGTGTGTGTGTGTGTGTGTGTGTGTGTGTGTGTGTGTGTGTCAGTGTGTTAGTCTGCGGTTTCGCCATGTGTCCAGAATACATTGTAACTCGTCTGGCGTCTGGCATTCGTCCATCATTGCGCATTCGTCACGGGTTTTCCGCGTGTTCGAGCCGCATATGACCCGGCACCCGCTGCTCGGACCCCGCGGGCCGGCCCTGCTGCCCGTCTGTCTGCTCTGCACACGTCACGTGACACTGGCCGCGATGTGCAGCGGCGGAGCTGGCCCGGTGACCTCGTCTGTCGCCGCGGGCTGCGGGCGGGCAGGTGCCGAGGTCGTGCCTCCGGGGCCGGAGCAGGCAGCCGGCAGCGGGAGAGAACCCACCGCAGCCATCCGGGGCGTATGGTGCGGTGGTCGGGAGCCGCTATACTCGCGCAGCACGCGACCGGCGAACAGTTTTGCTAGCTTGAACTGTTCTTACATCGCTTTGGTGGTCAATGATGAATAATGCAAATTATCTAGGACCAATCGCGGCAGTTGATGTATCGAACATGCTCCGATTTGCTGTGTTTACTGAGATCCGGTAATATCGTGTCTGGCTGGCCACAGCATCGACTGAGAAGCTAATAGTGTAGTATACCGATGGTTTTAACGGCGTCGCAGGGTTTGGTTGGCGAACTCTCGGCTGGCCGGTGGTCGCCACCCCGTGGAGGCCGTTTGGGCAGCAGTGCGTACGCTGATTTGTGTTTCCGTTGTCCCTGCCGCGTTTCGGGGGCCTTAGAGGTCGTTACCTCCTCTGGCAACCGTCTGTTGCAGATAGTCTGAGAGTGTTGCAACGCTTGCCAGCGCATGGTGTCACCACCCAGCAATTTACGCTGACTCACCGAGTTGATGAGCCGAAGTCCGCCTGGGATCCAGCCCACAATAGATTGTGATGTCTCATTGCCAACTTGTGATTTTCGCCACGTCTCGGCGTGGATGTCATTCACCTGGATGGGCTCTGCGATTCATCGTATCAGACTTCAGAGACATTTTTACTTGGCTGGTGCTGTCATATGTCATAGAGCACCATTGTCGTTAGTAAGGGGCCAGTATTGTAGGTGTTTCACAAAAAAAAGCTTGGGTGCTTTTTATTGTCTCGATATTTCGCTGTTGACTGATTGGATCTCGTATTCTTGTCAGCAGGTGTTGCATGCATGCTGCGTAATAGCATCCACACATGGTTTGTCCTCTTCGGTTGACTAAGGAACAACAATGTGCCGCTTGCTATGCCAAAAGGCATACCGACTGTTGGTTTCTAGTCGCCGTATGTGCAACTCCGTGAACGGCTCATGGCGTTGCTGAAAGTTACCATCAATTCTATCTTCAATAATGTTTTTTTTTCTCTCGTTCTTTTCCGTGTTTAACTATTTGTAATTATATTTGAAAATAGTTGTTCTCCTTTTAGTTCACGATCGTTTAACTTTGATTATGGAAATGCCAGTGCCAAATAGATGTAAGCTTACTTATCAAACGGTGAAAGATTAAGCATTTTCATTAAATAAATAAATTTCTAAAACGTCCTCGTAAAAGTCTAGACATGTTGCGTGCCACCTTTTGTCCTTCGAGCTTTGAATAGACGATGCATTCTTATTCTATGAGCCGATTAACTCAGACCCAGGAATTAAACATCCACACATACCGTTGCACAACCGCAGCGTTTGACAATGTGACTGAAAGGGACTCTGTTCACACAGGCGGCCATTAAGCCCCATGACCCAGCTGACCTTGTGACCCACTCCGGGGCACAATTGTCCGTCATTTATGTGCATGTCTGCCTGCTATTAGCGCCCTGCCAGCATAACGATCTTAACCCCGTTCGGAGCAGCTCTGACGCATTTCGGCTCTTGGAAACGCAGTCGTCCACGCAGTCTGCAGTCTGGGGATTTGAGGGGTGAACTTCTCACGCATGAATAGGACCTTGATATTTCCCTTTTGTAATGTGGGTGGTCTATTGGGTGTATCGATTGGTTCTCTCTTTAATCTCCAACGTTTCATTTTGATGGAAGTAGACAAATTACAACAAATTGAGAGAACCCATTAGGAGAGTATTATAGTCCTGACACGGCGCCTCTGGACGAAGTGATGAGGTCGTGTCGTGTCGTCCATTAACCCGGAACTCGAGCATGTCTCCCGAAGTCGGCTCTGTGTGTTGCGGTCCGACCCTGCGTAGGCGACAGGGCTATGAACCGTACAGGTCTGTCTCGGGACGGTCGTGAAGGACATTGTTCGACTCACTCAGTAGCTGGCTATGAACCGTACAGGTCTGTCTCGGGACGGTCGTGAAGGACATTGTTCGACTCACTCAGTAGCTGGCTATGAACCGTACAGGTCTGTCTCGGGACGGCCGGGAAGGACATTGCTCGACTCACTCAGTAGCTGGCTATGCACCGTACAGGTCTGTCTCGGGACGGTCGTGAAGGACATTGTTTGGCGCACTCAGTAGCTGGCTATGCACCGTACAGGTCTGTCTCGGGACGGTCGGGAAGGACATTGTTCGACTCACTCAGTAGCTGGCTATGAACCGTACAGGTCTGTCTCGGGACGGTCGGGAAGGACATTGTTTGGCTCACTCAGTAGCTGGCTATGCACCGTACAGGTCTGTCTCGGGACGGTCGGGAAGGACATTGTTCGACTCACTCAGTAGCTGGCTATGCACCGTACAGGTCTGTCTCGGGACGGTCGTGAAGGACATTGTTTGGCGCACTCAGTAGCTGGCTATGAACCGTACAGGTCTGTCTCGGGACGGTCGTGAAGGACATTGTTTGGCACACTCAGTAGCTGGCTATGCACCGTACAGGTCTGTCTCGGGACGGTCGTGAAGGACATTGTTCGACACACTCAGTAGCTGGCTATGCACCGTACAGGTCTGTCTCGGGACGGTCGGGAAGGACATTGTTTGGCGCACTCAGTAGCTGGCTATGAACCGTACAGGTCTGTCTCGGGACGGTCGGGAAGAACATTGTTTGGCGCACTCAGTAGCTGGCTATGAACCGTACAGGTCTGTCTCGGGACGGTCGTGAAGGACATTGTTCGACTCACTCAGTAGCTGGCTATGCACCGTACAGGTCTGTCTCGGGACGGTCGGGAAGGACATTGTTCGACTCACTCAGTAGCTGGCTATGCACCGTACAGGTCTGTCTCGGGACGGTCGGGAAGGACATTGTTCGACTCACTCAGTAGCTGGCTATGCACCGTACAGGTCTGTCTCGGGACGGTCGGGAAGGACATTGTTCGACTCACTCAGTAGCTGGCTATGCACCGTACAGGTCTGTCTCGGGACGGTCGGGAAGGACATTGTTCGACTCACTCAGTAGCTGGCTATGCACCGTACAGGTCTGTCTCGGGACGGTCGGGAAGGACATTGTTCGACTCACTCAGTAGCTGGCTATGAACCGTACAGGTCTGTCTCGGGACGGTCGTGAAGGACATTGTTCGACTCACTCAGTAGCTGGCTATGAACCGTACAGGTCTGTCTCGGGACGGTCGGGAAGGACATTGTTCGACTCACTCAGTAGCTGGCTATGCACCGTACAGGTCTGTCTCGGGACGGTCGTGGACATTGTTCGACTCACTCAGTAGCTGGCTATGCACCGTACAGGTCTGTCTCGGGACGGCCGGGAAGGACATTGTTCGACTCACTCAGTAGCTGGCTATGCACCGTACAGGTCTGTCTCGGGACGGTCGTGAAGGACATTGTTTGGCGCACTCAGTAGCTGGCTATGCACCGTACAGGTCTGTCTCGGGACGGTCGGGAAGGACATTGTTCGACTCACTCAGTAGCTGGCTATGAACCGTACAGGTCTGTCTCGGGACGGTCGTGAAGGACATTGTTCGACACACTCAGTAGCTGGCTATGAACCGTACAGGTCTGTCTCGGGACGGTCGTGAAGGACATTGTTCGACTCACTCAGTAGCTGGCTATGCACCGTACAGGTCTGTCTCGGGACGGTCGTGAAGGACTCGCTCAGTAGCTGGCTATGCACCGTACAGGTCTGTCTCGGGACGGTCGGGAAGGACATTGTTTGGCACACTCAGTAGCTGGCTATTCACCGTACAGGTCTGTCTCGGGACGGTCGTGAAGGACATTGTTCGACTCACTCAGTAGCTGGCTATGCACCGTACAGGTCTGTCTCGGGACGGTCGTGAAGGACATTGTTCGACTCATTCAGTAGCTGGCTATGCACCGTACAGGTGTCTCGGGACGGTCGGGAAGGACTCACTCAGTAGCTGGCTATGCACCGTACAGGTCTGTCTCGGGACGGTCGTGAAGGACATTGTTCGACACACTCAGTAGCTGGCTATGCACCGTACAGGTCTGTCTCGGGACGGTCGGGAAGGACATTGTTCGACTCACTCAGTAGCTGGCTATGCACCGTACAGGTCTGTCTCGGGACGGTCGGGAAGGACATTGTTCGACTCACTCAGTAGCTGGCTATGCACCGTACAGGTCTGTCTCGGGACGGTCGGGAAGGACATTGTTCGACTCACTCAGTAGCTGGCTATGCACCGTACAGGTCTGTCTCGGGACGGTCGGGAAGGACATTGTTCGACTCACTCAGTAGCTGGCTATGCACCGTACAGGTCTGTCTCGGGACGGTCGGGAAGGACATTGTTCGACTCACTCAGTAGCTGGCTATGCACCGTACAGGTCTGTCTCGGGACGGTCGTGAAGGACATTGTTCGACTCACTCAGTAGCTGGCTATGCACCGTACAGGTCTGTCTCGGGACGGTCGGGAAGGACATTGTTCGACTCACTCAGTAGCTGGCTATGCACCGTACAGGTCTGTCTCGGGACGGTCGGGAAGGACATTGTTCGACTCACTCAGTAGCTGGCTATGCACCGTACAGGTCTGTCTCGGGACGGTCGGGAAGGACATTGTTCGACTCACTCAGTAGCTGGCTATGCACCGTACAGGTCTGTCTCGGGACGGTCGGGAAGGACATTGTTCGACTCACTCAGTAGCTGGCTATGCACCGTACAGGTCTGTCTCGGGACGGTCGTGAAGGACATTGTTTGGCGCACTCAGTAGCTGGCTATGAACCGTACAGGTCTGTCTCGGGACGGTCGTGAAGGACACACTCAGTAGCTGGCTATGCACCGTACAGGTCCGTCTCGGGACGGTCGTGAAGGACATTGTTTGGCGCACTCAGTAGCTGGCTATGAACCATACAGGTCTGTCTCGGGACGGTCGTGAAGGACACACTCAGTAGCTGGCTATGCACCGTACAGGTCTGTCTCGGGACGGTTGTGAAGGACATTGTCTGGCACACTTAGTACCTCTCAGCGACGTGCTGTTGGTGTCAAACCCTTTATGATGCGTTTTCGCAGTTACTTGTTATCTAAGCATTCGGTGGAAATAATATTTTCACAGCGGTCAATTCAGACCGCGCGTCTCGTGATGTTTTTACAAACTTCTTAAAACAAGAACGCTTCTTTTTCACCAATAATGTTCAATATTGCTGTACTATGTGCGTTCCCATATTAGCCAAAACACGCACATTAAATGCATTTTGTGACTGAAGTTCATTGCAAGTTCAAACTATCACAATTTCTTCTACGGCATCTTTGTAGACTTTGTTGACTTTATTGACTTTATTGACTTTATTGACTTTATTGACTTTATTGACTTAATTGACTTTATTGACTTGACTTTATTGACTTTATTGACTTTATTGACTTTATTGACTTTATTGACTATTGACTTTATTGACTTTATTGACTTTATTGACTTTATTGACTTTATTGACTTTATTGACTTTATTGACTTTATGGACTTTATTGACTGTATTGACTGTATTGACTTTATTGACTTTATTGACTTTATTGACTTTAATGACTGTATTGACTGTATTGACTGTACTGACTGTATTGACTATTTACTTTATTGACTTTATTGACTTTATTGACTTTATTGACTTTATTGACTGTATTGACTGTATTGACTTTATTGACTTTATTGACTTTATTGACTTTGTTGTCTTTATTGACTTTATTAACGTTGTGGACTGAGTGCTCCAAATAGCAGTTATGTGGCTTTTGAAAGCCAAATCACTTAGCGTGCGCCGGCAGTCTGTCTGTTTTTGGGAAGTCGTGCGAATCCATTGTCACGATTCACGACTCACGACTGTCACATGCAGCGCACGCTTCTGACAATGCCCCCCCCCCCCCCATCCCCGCCGCCGCCTGCCGCAGGGTTCCGACCCTGGCGCCTCCACGTGCCGAGGAAAGCTGCAGTACCGCCGCTCCCGCCTCAACGTCGACATCAACAAGCACCTGCTGCTGCGCCAGGGAGCCGAAAACCTGCTCAGGTCAGACGTGTGGAGTTTTACCGCCGCCGAGTTAACGGGCAGTGCAGGGAATAGTGGAAGAATGACGCTACACGACGTGTTTCTGAGTCTGTTTTGGACTGTGATGTAATGGTTGTTTTGTTCGTTTCGACGCGGATTGCACCGTACATGAGTACATGTAAGGTGTGGCTGCTGTGTTATAGTTGTTGTACACACTTGAGAGGGACGCAGTTTACCAAACGACATGGTTTCGGTGGTTTCAGGGCGGCGGAGAACAAGAAGGTTCGCCAGGCGGTGTCTCTGGAGCTCAGTTTTCTGAACTCTAACCTTCAGTTCCTGAAGGAGGAACTGTCCGATATGAACAGTTCCGTGGAAATCTACCAGAGTGATGACAGGTGCATAGGTCTTGTGGCAAACATCGTATACCTGTCCGTTAATCGTGTCTTCCGAGGTCTATTGCAAACTCGCCTTTCGCCATTACTTTTATTGAACTTTTCCTTCACTTTACTTTACTGTTTTACTTGCCCCTTTTTAGATGGTGATGTGATTTCTATTTGCCATAAACGGTTGCTTAAATGTGGGCTTTCTCTATTGCATATAAGATTATATTGACTGAATTCAGTGTGTGGCTGTCCCTTCATTCCGACAACCTATTTAACTTTTTGACAGTCTAAGTCGCCTTGCTTTTGCTCAGAAAGCCGTTTTACTTTAGCCTGTTTCGCTTTGTGCTCGACAATGTCTTTGTACCGATACAGGTGGCATGTTAATGACAATCAGTCACATTTCACATATCGGTTTCTCTTCACAGTAAGATGCAGCACATACCAATGATTCCGTTCGGACTGAAAGAAACCAAGCCCATCGATTTCACGGAAGCATTTAAGGTAAGCCTCGGTATGCAGGGGCGTCGTTTGTTGAACATGATTGGTAGGGCCCTAATGCTAACCTTATAGATTTTAAGGTCATTCTTACCATGCAACGCCATCGGCCTAATGTTAAAATGTGACACTATTGGTAGGGCCCTGGCCCTACCAGGCCTATAGAAAACGACACCCATGTCGGTATGGATACTAACGAGGGCGGAATTTCGGGCGAGGGCGGAAATTACTAACGCGGGCGGTTACGTGTCGGTATGGATACTCGTGGATACACGACTCTCAGTATATATCGGTATGGATACTCGTGGATACACGACTCTCAGTATATATCGGTATGGATACTCGTGGATACACGACTCTCAGTATATATCGGTATGGATACTCGTGGATACACGACTCTCAGTATATATCGGTATGGATACTCGTCGATACACGACTCTCAGTATATATCGGTATGGATACTCGTGGATACACGACTCTCAGTATATATCGGTATGGATACTCGTGGATACACGACTCTCAGTATATATCGGTATGGATACTCGTGGATACACGACTCTCAGTATATATCGGTATGGATACTCGTCGATACACGACTCTCAGTATATATCGGTATGGATACTCGTGGATACACGACTCTCAGTATATATCGGTATGGATACTCGTGGATACACGACTTTCAGTATATATCGGTATGGATACTCGTGGATACACGACTCTCAGTATATATCGGTATGGAAACTCGTGGATACACGACTCTCAGTATATATCGGTATGGATACTCGTCGATACACGACTCTCAGTATATATCGGTATGGATACTCGTGGATACACGACTCTCAGTATATATCGGTATGGATACTCGTGGATACACGACTCTCAGTATATATCGGTATGGATACTCATGGATACACGACTCTCAGTATATATCGGTATGGCTACTCGTGGATACACGACCCTCAGTATATATCGGTATGGATACTCGTGGATACACGACTCTCAGTATATATCGGTATGGATACTCGTGGATACACGACCCTCAGTATATATCGGTATGGATACTCGTGGATACACGACTCTCAGTATATATCGGTATGGATACTCGTGGATACACGACTCAGTATATATCGGTATGGATACTCGTGGATACACGACTCTCAGTATATATCGGTATGGATACTCGTGGATACACGACCCTCAGTATATATCGGTATGGATACTCGTGGACACACGACCCTCAGTATATATCGGTATGGATACTCGTGGATACACGACTCTCAGTATATATCGGTATGGATACTCGTCGATACACGACTCTCAGTATACATCGGTATGGATACTCGTGGATACACGACTCTCAGTATATATCGGTATGGCTACTCGTGGATACACGACTCTCAGTATATATCGGTATGGATACTCGTGGATACACGACCCTCGGTATATATCGGTATGGATACTCGTGGATACACGACTCTCAGTATATATCGGTATGGATACTCGTGGATACACGACCCTCAATATATATCCGTATGGATACTCGTGGATACACGACTCTCAGTATATATCGGTATGGATACTCGTGGATACACGACTCTCAGTATATATCGGTATGGATACTCGTGGATACACGACTCTCAGTATATATCGGTATGGATACTCGTGGATACACGACTCTCAGTATATATCGGTATGGATACTCGTGGATACACGACTCTCAGTATATATCGGTATGGATACTCGTGGATACACGACTCTCAGTATATATCGGTATGGATACTCGTGGATACACGACTCTCAGTATATATCGGTATGGATACTCGTGGATACACGACTCTCAGTATATATCGGTATGGATACTCGTGGATACACGACTATCAGTATATATCGGTATGGATACTCGTGGATACACGACTCTCAGTATATATCGGTATGGATACTCGTGGATACACGACTCTCAGTATATATCGGTATGGATACTCGTGGATACACGACTCTCAGTATATATCGGTATGGATACTCGTGGATACACGACCCTCAGTATATATCGGTATGGATACTCGTGGATACACGACTCTCAGTATATATCGGTATGGATACTCGTGGATACACGACTCTCAGTATATACCGGTATGGATACTCGTGGATACACGACTCTCAGTATATATCGGTATGGATACTCGTGGATACACGACTATCAGTATGGATACACGTATATAGGTACATGCTGTCTCTTTGAGATATCACATCACTTCATCAGTCAGACACACCATCAACAATAGTGAAGATTTACACTGCCATCTAGTCACTATAACTATTCACAATTTCGTTTTGTTGTACAATCTTAGTTAAGTTGTAGTGAGAAATAATTTTTGTAGCGTCAGGATTTTGTATTTAGGTATGTCGTTAGCTGTCGCCATATTTATAAAAATGCTTCACCGCTCGTGACAATTGCTGTATCTGAATGAATGCATAGTGATTTGCTAGTTATTCCAGCACGAGGTGAATGATGCCATCGTTATACATCATGTTATATACGGATATTCAGATACGAGGATTACTGTGTTCTGCGGTTTCTTTAATTCCTAACTATTCCATAGGTGACTTGAGACTTCTGCAAAGAAGCCCATTACGTCGGCACGACATATTTGGTGGCATAATATGTGTATTTTTGGCACGAGCAGTTCTATTCTGACCGCGAAGTCGTCACTCTAAAAGGGTACTATTGTCGTCATTGATGTTAACATGCTTACAAGATAAAACGAACATAAAACAGATTCTGGAAGATGCACAGTCTAGCAAGAGCGCCATGGTAACACGACCGCAATCCGACTTATTACCCACCAATCTGCACGGTACATCTACAAGCCGCTCGTATATGTATTTTAATTTTGATAAGGTGTGTGAAAGTAACAAATCACAGATGTTTGCCGGTCGAGTTAGTAGTCACTAATCAGCGGACCACTGGACTCTGAGCAGCATGCACCTCCCGCACAAAAAATGAAGCGTTTATCGAATGCCGTGCTGGTTAACATATATCTCCGTATAGCATCATGTTAACTAAGAATACCGTGTTGCGTTGCATGTGGTTTTGAATACAACACGCTCGTCCCCAATGCACTCATTTATCCTTTGTACTGAGAAGAGCAGGATCACGTTTTTGTGAAGCTTCGTCGTGTTACTTCGTATTAAAGGGATTATACGGGTTTTCCCCAGAATAGTTTAGTTACATAGTAAAACTTACTTATAAAGGTGGTAGAAGCCACACGGTAGTCACATTTGTATGGAAATAATCTCTTCTGCACGTAAGGGCATTTGATAGTGCGCGCCGCGCGGTGATGCCACCGCGTACTTTCTGCAGTACTGGCTGAGGCAGAGCCAGTCATCTCTTTTATGTTAATGAAAACACCTCACGTATGGCATATTGTCGGTCACAATAAGCAATATATGATAAAATAAACGTGTTTTTTTCCAACGACAGCAGCAGTTACCTAGTTTGTCCCATAAAATTCGATGTTTTTTCATGAATTTTCATGGCAAAAAATGAATACGCCACCACCAAATTATCAACGCTAAACGCCGCAAGGAACCCCCCCCCCAAAAACACACAAAAAAAATATCACACACACACAAACCCGAACGAACAGTATGCAGTAATAAAGAGTCCCGTAAGAATTGAATTGAATAATCTTTTTGTGATCCAGTGTGGGACTTGCAGATAATTCAAAACTCTAAAATTGATGAAAAACGAGAAAAAAACGCATGGCATTACTTGCCTGGCTTAGAGCGTCTTTCATTTAATAACTCCTTCTTCAATCGTCATCCAGATGGCAAAGAGCGCAAGAATTGTCACGTATGCCAAGGTGGTTTACATCAAGGCGATATGTTTACATATAAATTTCACACAATTTCAGGCTTACCTTCATGTAAAGGTAAGTTTAATTCAATTAATTGATATTGATATGGGGGTGGCCGTTCGGGAGAAGTGTCCTGGGGCGGAATTAGCCGCCATGTTGGATTTTAATCTTCACCGTAAATAAACCATCTTGTGGCAGCTTGCTTCTGAGTTCGTAACCGCTATTTTGTCTCAGCCGCGCAGATTATTGCACCATCAAATTTGATGCAGATTCTAAGATAATAAAGTGATGGACGTAATGCCGATCAAGTACTCGTTATCTGATACAAGTCTCGAAAAATGCCAAAGTTTAACGCTGATAATTGCCGAACTAAGGGGCTAAATGAGCATTGAGGTCCCTGGTATATGGCTTAAACGTGTGTAAAGCTCATACAAGTGCAAAAGAGTGCATTTCCTTTCAGGACGGAAACCTGAATAATCCCTTTAAAGGAAATAGTTCACCTTCAACATTAGTTTTAAACTGAGATAGCAGTTTTGTAGCCCATGTTGGGAAACCCCTATCTGCAAGTTTTCTTGACTGAAAAGACTCGGCAGAATATATTTGATTTTTGGCGAAGGAATGCGGTGCTGGCGAAATAATGTGCTGGATCTAGCCCGGGCAGAGGCTATACCATCAGCCAATCAGCTTGCAGCTGGTGCTAGCAAGCGAACCGCCGGCCGCCGGTTGGCATATCTCTAATGCGAGTCTATCCTTACGCGACTACTTTCGAATCTGATTGGCTGAACCATTTTTTTAATTCGCGTGACGTCAGGACTCAGAGAGTATGCATATAGTTTTGATAAACAATAATCATTTACGGCTTTATGTCCTGAATCGGCGCGATATAAGGCCATTTTTGACAATATAAAAATAAATTGTATTAAAAATATAATCAAATCGTGTTTGGGAAAAATTTCAAGGTGAACTATATCCTTTAAGATTAAAATTAGCTCAATTATAATTTTCGACGCCTGACATAATTATAGTATGATCGTTTTATTATATTGTTTTACATAGACGATACACAGTCAAATTCAACCGGAATGTAAACCACCCGATGGCATGTGTATGACCGCAGTTGTTGCGCTGTCGTTAAACCCAAATAGCAACAAACCACCTGTCTATGCTGCGTAACCCATGTGTCATTTGATATCGCTTCGTTGCAGGAATTCATAGCGGAGCACTACCATGAGGACGCCGAGACGTACATCGGCGCCATCCAAGAGTTTGCCGACACACGACAGGTCAGTGCCTACGCTTGGATGGCGTATCAATCGTGTTATCAACCATTGGCGGATCCAGGGGGCCGTAGGGGCTGAAGCCGCCTCCTTAGAAAACGGCGCCCTCGTGCACCGCGGCGTTTTCCCACAAAAAAATGGCATGACCTGACGTCATTATCTCCCAAACTACACTAATTTGAATGACATCAGTTGGGCAAACTAAGGGGAGGCGATCTAAAAATGGATCGATCAAAAATTGGGTCGTGGCGTCATCAAAATGGGCGGAGCATGCCCTTATAAGGAGATCCGATCTAAAAATTGATTGTTTTCCTGACATTTACACCTTCAAATACCCTATCACCCCTAAACAAATGCCCATCACCCCTGATTTTTTTCTGGTTGAAACTGCACGAATCGCGACATAATATTTGCTTGTACTTGTATGATCAGATCCCTACTTTGGCAGATATGGCCAAAGTAAGGGTCGGCGATCTCAATTTCGGCACTCCAACAGCCTCAGCGATTTCAATTTTGATTCGCCGCCTGACTTCATGATCTAAAATTGGATTAGCCGGCTGACGACCGATCTAAAAATTTATTTCACCTGTGGTCGTTGCGTCGCGGAATCAATATTTAGATCGTCATTTACAGTGGAATAAGGGCAATTGCCGAATCCGGTCACATTTATTATTCCGATATATTGATGGACAACATGTTCTCCAACACTTCTTAACCTCCGAGTATGCGTAATGCGTATGTTGCTCCGAATTGGCCTAATGACATAGGCCTCACAGTTTGATACTGCATGTATGCCCAAATATGGGCATAACGAAGTCTACAAAATGATTACTCTATTTTTAATCGCCTCTGTAGTTTGCCCAACTGACATGAATTGAGAGAAGACGTAACATGGATGCAACATAAGGTACGGAACGTTTCACGTCAATATCTATAATAGTTTTCAAGATATTGAGAAAATCCGGGAGGGGCAGATTCGCCCCCCCCCCCCGGGCGCGGGTTAAGGAAGAGGCATAGTTGACCCGTTTAATTGACATTGGATTGGCGCCCCTCTGCACATAAGGATAAAATGGGTCTGCCAATTGGCCAATATTAATATTGTCTGTGTCTTTGGCCGAAAACGACTGATTTTTTCATAGTCACGTTTTTCAATATGTTGGGCCTGTTCCTGATGCAAATTTGTATATCGTAACGTGACCTAGGTTGTTTCCGAAGGTCACCGCCAGGGGCGCTGCTACGTTTTGCATGAGCTGCTCCTGGGCGAAAACGACAAAAGCTGGATGCTTCATATTTGGCGTGTGGTTCGTTAGATACAAGGCCTCTCACACCATAGTATTGTAGAAGTTCCAGTAGTTTCCTAAGGTCACCACCAGGGGCGCTTATCTGTTGTTACAAAAAGGGCTCCTGACCGATAACCATAATAGCTAGGGACACCACATTTGGTGTGGGGTAGCTGTGCGCAAAGGCTTTCTGGTGTGTATCTCCGGAGCCCATTGGTACAGATTAACCTCGTTGTTTCGCTAGGTCACCACTCACCACCAGAGGCGCTCATATATTCCATAATTACAAGCATGGATAGAATGTGCTTAACCTTCTGCAATGAGTCAGAACTCAACTCGGCCCCCTTTTCCTGCATTTCTTCCAGGACTACATTCAGAATGACTGGGGATGAGTTTGATGACTGTTTGCTGAGCTAGTTTGCTGACTGCAGAGCCCTCGAAATTCTTATTTTGCTGATATTGATCTGCATTTTCATCTAACTATGAGTCGTTTAATGCAGATCATAATTGGCAGCGAACAATACGAATTAGTCTGGAACAAAACAAAACAGACATAGATCAGTAATAGGTATTTGCACAGTTAAAGGAAATAGTTCACCTTCAACATGGGGTTTTTAACTGAAATAGCAGTTTTGTAGCCCGTGTTGAGAAATCCTTATCTGCAACTTTTCTTGGCTGAAAAGACTCTCCAGCCGAAGAAATTGGACTTTTTGACGAAGGAATGCGGCGCATATATGATGTACCGTACCGTCTGAAAGTGCCAGCACTGCCAGGGAGCATGCGCAGACCAATAACGCACACCATACAAATAATAATTCACGACCTTCTGTCCTGAATTGGCGCGATGTAGGACCATTTTTGAAAAGAAAAAAAGAAACTGTATTAAAAATATAATACAATCGTGTTCTCAAAAATGTTCCGAAGGTGAACTATTTCCTTTAAGCAACTAAATAACCTATACAAATACGTTGACTATAGCGGACGGGCACAGCCGCATGCGTGCAGGTCGTCCTGAGTCTGACGTGCAGGTCGTCCTAACGTGCGACGTGCACCCCGAGATAAAAAGGATGTGTGCCGTCGTATCGGGGTAAATGGAGCCGTGGAACAACCGCCGTACCAGCCTGTCTGATATCTTTTACATAACACTTAAAAGTAACACTTAGGTTTCGGACGTTGGACCGGTTTCGCTGCCAGAATCAGACCAAAATCAGTGTTTTTGTATCACTGAAAAACCTATCCGGATCAGTTTGTCATGATGAATTCGAATCTGGAATCGAAAATAGCATGGCATCTATCATTTCCCCCCATTCCGTGAAGGTATCTCCCTGATCACTTCGCGTCTGCGTGTGGTTGCCTTGTAAAAAACACAGTTTTTACAAAACTTGTTAAATCGTCAGGAAAACCAATAGGATCTATAGACAGGATGTTCAGGTACAATAGCTATTGGTTTTCTAGTCGATGTAAGCCTTAAAAAACAAGAGGGTGATTTTTTTACAAAAGAACACGCGAGCACGAAACCATTGATTGAAACCATTGAACCATTGTCAATATAACTCTCAGAAGATTGACAATGGCACCATTTGTTCCTAAGATTTTGATCGATCCATCTACAATTTTTACTATTTAAAACCCGAATAAGTGTTGTAGAAGAATGATTTTATGGGGAAATGTTACTAAATTGGCCTATTTGAATATGGTTTTTACTCTGGTCGGTTTGGCTAAGATCCAAAGCATCGTCTAAATAAAAGGTGAGAAACTAATTGAACCCGATATACTTTGAAATCAAATTGAATGAACAAGAGAATGAGCATAGCGCGAACTCCGCCGATCATATGGTTGTCGTGCTACGGCTCTTAAAAGTTGTGCAACCAAAAACAATTTACCCTGAAAAACGCGTTTTTTTTGCCATTTTTACGTCTTTTACGCTAAACTATTCATACTCAGAGTAAATATATTTAACTTTTGAGGAAGGCAAGTTAAAGTCCACCTAATTTCCAACATTTTGACGCCCAGTGTGTCGAGATTCGTTCAAACCTGACTCGTGTATATTTTTGTTTACACGTGTCCGCAAAACTGGTCCAGAGTTCGAAACCCCGTCATAAAGGGCATGAACGAAAAGCGGCAACTTTGGGCAGCTATTTACGCTTGGGTCTTTTCAAGAACATCATATCCTATACCTGGAACTTAAAATCCCGGGGAGTATTGGAAAGTATTTACTATTTGACTATGTAAAGAAAATGAAAAATTGTTGCATGCCATTTTGTAGTATAACGTTAATTAAACATTCATTAGTGGCAATACATTATTTAATTTAGTAAAATATATATTGTTTCGGTTAGCTGACGTTATATGCTGTCAGCTCATGCAAAGAATTACATTTTATTCCGAAAAACTATTCTGCTATCATTTGAATATAGACATCGTATATGCATTAACCAGTAGCTTCTACGTAACGCGTCATCGTGCCTCCAGTTTTGGACGTGCTAGCACAAAATCGATTCAAGCTATCAAGGAAAACAATTTGGATCCCGATTCTTCAATCAATTCTGCATATAAACCTAGTTTTGGGGGTTAAAATCCCAAAATCAACTACATTAATTATGGCCACCCGCAGAACCGTATTATCCTTATGTGCTCTGGACCATACCGCTCCTGTTACCGAGGAAATATGCCGCCCTCGGGCCTGAATCCCCTGCCTTAGAAAGTCCTGGATCCGCCACAGTAATATCAACAGTAGTGTGACGTGTAATCGTTTTAACGCCAACGGGCATGTGCTTGTGCATAGATCTCAGAAACGGGTTCTCTTTCTGGAGTCAGATCCGTTGGATCTGGATTCATTGGGCTCCTAGATCTACTGAATAAAGACTACAAAGCTTGCATGTATCTTGCAGTGCAGTTGCAAATGCGTCGCGGGAGTCCATTTCAGATGTGATGCCGCACGGCCCGCCAATCAAGCATGTATTGCGGCACAGTCTACCGACCAGAGATGCATTGCGGCACAGTCTGCCTACCAGAGATGCATTGCGGCACAGTCTACCATTGATCGACTGTTGTTTACAATATACTGATTGTAGAGTTTCTTCCACTTTCGGAATTCGGACAGACTCAAATTCAATGACATGCTCCTCACGATAGCAGTCTGAAGCTCCAAATGTGCATGGTTTTGTAGAAATCCTGGACGTAGGAACGTCATGAAAGATGGCTGAAACTTGAATATGGTTTAAGATAAACTCGATCCACTTATGCAATATTTCCTTGCAGCTTGAGCTCTTCTCGTCCTGGCCTACCTATTCCTATTGCTGTCTCAATTTTTCGTCATTAAACAATCCCAAATAATACCAAAAGTGGAGGTCATGCCCCCTCCCCTCTGTTACTATGTCTATGGTAGAAATGGAGCGAAATAGCACAATATCTTTAAAAACAAAAACAAATAACTACTGAAACCTGGCCTCATCCATGATTGTCCGTCTTTGATAATTGCGCTATCATTGCCTTGGGATCATAGTCGCCACTGAACCCGCCCAAACATAATTATAATTGTCGTCCGAAGCGGTTTGTTCGTCTCCTGGAAGCGTTATGGCCATTCCACCTGTGCCGCCTGTTACCTGGCCGATTCCCACTGCTGCTCAGGCGATGCGGACGCCGCAGCGGAGCAGCACTGGACTGGTGCTGCTGTTCGAGTACTACAACCAGCTCTACTTCATCGAGAGGAGGCTCTTCCCGCCCGACAGAAGTCTGGGCGTCTACTTTGAATGGTACGCGGGGTGGGCACTGCGCTATGACCTGGTGGTATGCGGCTGGAGAAGGACATTGAGCGCGCTTCGGTATTTCGAGAGGAACTTTTTCGTTATGCTGAATTGTTTTCGGCGCTTGTTGATTGCTCAAGAAAGTAGGTGTTCCTTGACTGACGGATCTGTCCACCTCTATCCCACCATCAGGTACGACTCTCTGACGAACATATCCACATATATCCCTCAGGTACGACTCTCTGACGGGCCTGCCCACCTCTATCCCCCAGGTACGACTCTCTGACGACCTGTCCACCTCTATCCTCCAGGTACGACTCTTCGACGGCCTGCCCACCTATCCCCCAGGTACGACTCTTTGACGGGACTGCCCACCTCTATCCCAACATCAGGTACGACTCTCTGACGGCCTGTCCACCTCTATCCCCCAGGTACGACTCTCTGACGGGCCTGCCCAGCTGTCAGCGGACGATGGCCTTTGAGAAGGCGTCTGTGCTGTTCAACATAGCGGCACTGCACAGCCAGCTGGGCGCCAGGGAGGAGCGGACCAGCCGGCAGGGCCTGGACGCCACCATCGACCACTACCTGCGGGCGGCGGGCATCTACAGGTAAGATATAGATACAGCTACAACTACAGCTGGGACATTCCACGACATTTCGAGAAAACAAATCCCAATTTTCACCTTCATCCCTCACTTTTTGTTCAAAATTGGTTTATAGGGTTATCTTGGGTCCTGAATTCAGCCGTGGCAATATTAGCTCGATCTGACCTCAGGTTTTCTAGTTATAGCCTCGGGAATGTTGGCAAGGTCACGCTGCAGAGGTATTTTTGAAGGCCAAAATAACGCATTTGACTTAACCAAATATCAAAAAGACATATATGGCTGAATTTGCAATGAAACAGAGATTCTATTTCTTGGCTTTGTTGCGTGACCTTGAATGACTGAAACCGTGACCTCGTGACCTTTTTACGTTGACCTTGTGTGACCCGGATACACCTGATGTCAATTTTTCACTTCGCAAAATACTTGCCAATATATTGCCTAACAACGCAAAAATAAAAAGTGCGTTTTTCCTCTATAGTCTAATTTACATATTTTCCGCCAATATGCGTGCGTGTTTTCGAACTACCCCCAAGGGAGAGGGGTAACGGGCGGATATCTCAGCTACCATTGCAGGTAGAGACCCGATTTTTGGTATACACATTGCCAGGGCGACGATAAACACTACGCAGCCATCCGGCGTGGTCCAAAACGGATCGAATGGTGAAGACCCCGCCCAAATCGGTCCCATAGGGGCAGGAGCATAACGTCGGCAACGATTTTGGGCTGTTTTGGTCCAGTTTGGTTCCCTTAGATTACTACACCGTTTAGACCAATGATGCCAATGATCGAATGGTGAAGATTCCGCCCAAATCGGTCCCATAGTTTTGGAGTATGACGTTGTCGGCAACTATTTTTGGCGGTTTTGGTCCAATTTGGTCCACTTATACTAGAGCAAAGTGGATAAAACTCAAAATGGCACTGTTTTGGACCACGCCGGATCGAATGGCGAAGACCCCACCCAAATCGGTCCCATAGGCAGTAGCGTACCCATGATTTGCTCCAGGAGGGGCAATTTTTGCTCAGGGGGGCATAAAGTGCCCCACAAAAAAATAAACGGATTTGGCCCACTATATTTTTAACCCTCGCCCTACGGGAGCTTTTTTCACCTTCGTCCTACGGGGGGGGGGGCTGACAGGCCCCCCTGTTAACTTCCAAACCAAGTAACTTAGAGCAATGCGGTAAGCACCAGCATGTTGCTTGTCATGAGAAGAATCTAACAGTATGTGATTTTTAGGTTTCAGGTCAACGGGTGACCTTCCAGGTCAAGTGAATGATCTCGGATTTACCACGTCCAGAACTGCAATTTTGCTCTTCAGGAAACCTCAAAATTAGAAATTGATAAATGTAAATAAAAAGGCCAGTTCCTAAACCAGTTTTGGCTCAGAAATACAGAAAAGGTAATTATTTGTTCGTATCTTGTCAAAAAAGTCAAGTTATTTTTAAAAATGACGTCATCAATATAGGGAGCCATCACTCAGTCAAAATGAAGATATTGCTTTTAAATTTGGTATGGGTATTGTCTATACTCAGTTCTCTCACATATATTCCGGTTTCTCTAACATCTTTGAAAATTTTGATTTTGTGGGGATTTAAAAAACAAAACAGTTTTTTATTTATTTAGGGGTCAAAAACCCAAAATTTTGAAAATCAGAGATTGCTATTTAAAGAGAATGCCATTTTGTATCTTTGGTGAATGGTGATGGCAATTTGCTTTAAAACTCTGTTTTCTACGATTTTCCAAATATTTCTCTTTCTTACCAACATGACGTCATCAAAACATGGTTATCTCCCAAACTACTGACACTATTTCAATTCAATTTTTACAGCATACGTACAATTGTTGCAAACTCAGCTACCAAAAATTTCAGCAAGATGCACTTCATGTGTAAAAAGTTGTTCAAGAAAAACCTCAGGGGGCCTGTCAGGCCCTCGCCCGTAGGGCGAGGGGTAAAAAAGAAAGAAAAAAATCACAATTTTTTTATTTAAAAAATAATAATAATTTTGTTTTCGACCAAAAGGGGCACGTACAGACCTTCAAGGGGGGGGGGGGCAATTTCCCCGTCCCCCCCCCTTGTGTACGCCTATGCCCATAGGTTCGCAGATATTCGCCCGTTCGCCCTTGGTGGGTAATTCGAAAACACGCATGTATATCGACGGAAAATATGGAAATTAGAGGAAAAACGCACCTGTTTTACTTGTTGCGCTGTTAGCCAATATATTGACGAGTATTTTGAGAAGTAAAACAATTAAATCAGGTGTTCCCGGGGTCATACGAGGTCAACGAAAAAAGATCACGAGGTCACAGGGTCAATGTCATTGAAGGTCACGCAACAAAAGCCCAGAAATAGAATATCCGTTTCATTGAAAATTCAGCCATATGTCTTTTTGACATTTGGTTATGTCTAATGCCCTATTTCGGCCTCCAAAAATATCTGCAGCGTTACCTTGCTAAAATGCCCGAGGCTATAACTCGAAAACCTGAGGACAGATCGAGCTAATATTTCCACAGCTGAATTTAGGACCCAATATAACCCTAAAGACCAATTTTTAACAAGAAGTGAGAGATGAGGGTTATTTCGACTTGTCGAAATGTCGTGGGATGCCCCAGATGCAGGCCTCACGCCACCATCGACCACTACCTGCGGCCTGCGGGCTGCAGGCATCTACAGGTCAGGGGTGTACCTACTGTGCATTTGCTGTGTTAAGCGACACATCGCAGAGTGATGATGACAGGGTGGACGGATGTTTTTTTGTACTACTACTTGCTCTGTACAGCATGGTCGTAATCAGCATGCTGGTCGCGCACGGGTGCAGATTGAATGCTGCTGAGATCACTAGGGGAGTAGCAGTCGGGCTTCTGTTCGGTCAAGATATATATATAATGAATAATCTTTCGAGTTTTTCAGGGAAGATAGGAATATCTTTGCTGAGTGAGTGCCCAGCAAAAACTGAGTGCCGAAGGCACAAGTTTTTTTTTGCTGTGGCACTCAAGAATATATTTTTTGTGCCCGAGAAAACTCGAAGGATTTCATATCTCCATATTTTACAACACTTGAAAATAAACTCAAAGCTCGAGCTGCATCTTTGCATCCTGCAGGGTGCAAAATAAGAATATCTTTACAGCATACAGTTGTTAAAGATGAACCACCAATATGAAGATATAAAGCTGCGAAATGATTCGTCCGATACTGCACAGTGCACTGTAGCAGCACATTTAATCACTGCAGTGCTGAACTGTCCACCGGGCACCGACTGCCCAATATCGCAGTTTACCCCCAAATATTACAGACGCGTCGCATCTGACTTCCGGCAGGTACATTCTGGAGAACTTCTCTAACGCTCCGAGCCGGGATCTGGATCCTGACGTGCTGGAGATCCTCTCGTGTCTGCTGACCGCTCAGGCCGGGGAGTGTCGGCTGGAGCGGCTGCTGCTGGCCGAGCGACAGGCGGACCTCGCCGCCCGGCTGGAGATGGGACGGGAGGCGGCACAGGTGAGCTAGGTGTCGAGCTGGCACCGCGCCGTGCTTTTAGACTGTCCGGGTGGATAGCTAAGACAAAGTCACGTTGGTTATGTTACCTATGATGCCATTCAGATGTCACAAACTCAGTGTTGTATTACATAGTTTTTCAGGGATCAGATTTTCTTACCAATTCGATGTCAATGTAATGCGACGTCCGACGGTTCCAATCCGTACGGCCTCCTGACTTCATGACATCGCCGCCTCTGCAGGTGTCTGAGATGTACCGTCGTCTGAGGGAGCAGATGGCGCCAGCGTCGGAGTCTGCGGAGGAGTCGCTGCCCCCCTCCTGGCAGGACCTGGTGCACATCAAGGAGGCACACTACTCTGCCCTGGCGCACAACCACTTCGCCCTAGGTGAGTCAGACCGTGATGCACGTGTTTGGTTCGGATAGAATGCGTGGAACTGCACCAACGGCGGGGTACGAGATCTAATGCTGCTGTACAGTTTGTATTGCGCGATAGACAGTGTTAGGATATCCATTTTCACTCGAGCAGCGGTTTTCAGCGTCAAGGGTATGGTTACCTCTATTTCATGACCAGAATGACTCGTTACCATAGGCGTAGGAGCCGGGGGCAGGGGGGCAGCCCCCCCAACATTTTGGATTTTAACATTACGCCTATGGGCGTTGCATGGAAAGAATCGACTTCAGAATGCCTCCTGTCCTCCCCCCCCCCCCCCCAACTTGAACATAGTTCCTACGCCCCTGCTCGTTACCCCCTCCCTCATTGCGCAGACAGCAGTTCTCGGTTCCAAGCTATGCGGTACAGCATAACTTCAGACGTTTACTACTAGTGACATCTAGGGGCAGGAATATAAGTAGTCATTTTGCTATATTTTGTCCCATCAAGCTCTTGTAGATCGCAGTTCTAAGCTCCAAGCTATGCGGTACAGCATAAATTCAGGCGTTTACTTCTAGTGCCATCTAGGGGCAGGAATAGAAGTAGAAGCAGTCTTTGTCCAAAGCAGTGGTCGTCAGCGTATAACAGCGTGTAAACTGTAATAAAAAGCTGAACACCCCTGTAGCTCAGTGGGAGAGCGCTTAGCTTCTGACCTATCCCGGTAGTGGCAGCCCGGGTTCGAGTCGCTTCGGCGCTCGCTATTTGCTCCTGACTGGGATGGCCTGCGGCCGGTGGCAGCGGTCGCACTCAAGGTCAGGTGACGTCAGTGAGCGGGGCGGACCGTGTCTAGGTATGTCGGGCACGTACAACTTTCGCCTCTAAATTCTGCCGGCCAACAGGAATTGCGCGATCGGGTGGTGAGGTCAGGGCCTGCGCAACAAGCTCTGCTTAGCGTGGGTCCTGACCTCGGAAATCCATCCATACAAAACATTCGGACTAAATTTATAAAAAAACACCAGTTTGCATTAACTGGTTTGGATGGCCTTTGAGATAATATGATTACAGTGAAGCAGACACTCTGATTGATGTATGTGCATACCGCATAGTGTCTAGTCATAAAACGAATCAGCCATAATTTCCACTTAGCAGCTCAATTGTCATTTCCCCGGCCCGGAGGCTCCATTGCCCTATGTGGGTAACTACCCCTATTTGAGAATCACTGCACTAGAGGCTGTAACTATGGTTGATTCTTCGCTAAAAATCACTGCACGATCAGTATCAACGTTCGTGTGGCGGAATCGGAACCCAAACGCCTGATGGAGGCCGTTCCCGTTTGAGACCGAGATGAAATACTTCTGTTTCCCGCTCTGTATCTGCAGCGCACCTGATTGTCGTGTTCTCTCGCTGTTCCGCAGGTCTGCTGGACCACAAGGGAGAGCTGAGTGAGCGCCATTCCACCACCCTGAGACAGTCTCAGCAGGACGGAGGCACCATCCTGGGAGCGGAGCTGACTGCGCCCAGGAACTCCGCACAGGCCTACTATCTCGGTTAGAGGGGAGCGGGGGCGGGGAGGGTGGGGTGCAGCAGGACCCAGCTGAGGAAATGAACCAACGGCACGTGATCTCAACATCCTATTACGTCATTCTACAAGGATATTGAGAGGGAGAAGATCGCTCGAGGGAGGATGTTGCATATGAGGATGCTGCCACAGCGTGCCACCTCTCCCTCCGAGACCACCGTGCGTCACCACAGCCCGGCTAGTCTTACAACCGGTGACCTTACCCATGCTTTCTAGTGCCTTGAAAGAACTGTCCTCTTCTAGGGCTGTTGGACTCGATGGTGTGCCGCTACTTGCATTGAAAAACTGTTTCGCTGTCTTAGGGCCTCACTTGCTTCATCTCGTCAACACTTCTGTCATCACTTGCGTCTTCCCAAGTGACTGGAAAATTGCCTCAGTTCTCCCTCTTCACAAATCTGGGCCTCGCGATGCTCCTGGCAATTTTAGGCCAATATCGATTTTATCAGTGTTGTCAAAATTATGCGAGAAGGTTGTATGTACGCAGTTGTCGGCGCATCTCGTTTCCCACAGCCTGTTGGCGCCTTCACAATACGCGTACAGGCCGTGCCACTCGACGGAGGATGCCGTGGTCGACGCTGTGGAATGGATGACGCGCCGGATCGACGCGGGACATGTCGTCGCCGTCACCTCCGTCGACCTTAGTAGAGCCTTTGACAGCGTTGACTACGGTGTCCTCCTGACCAAGCTACAGTGGTACGGCATCGATCCCCGATGGTTCCGGAGTTACTTCGATGGTCGGCTGCAGGTGGTGAGAGGCGGATCACTATCCCTTCCTTTATCCCACGGCGTCCCTCAGGGGTCCCTCGTGGGCCCACTCCTCTTCAGCATCTTCACGAACGACCTTGCATCGTACCTTCCTCACGGGCGTCTGGTGTCCTACGCAGACGACACCCAGCTCCTCGACTCCGCCCTCCCAGCACACCTATCCCTACTAAAATCCCGCCAGGAGGATACCATCATTGCGGTTCAATCCTAACTTCACTGCCAACTCCTCAAAGATGAACCCCACCAAGACCACCCTCCTCCTTGTCGGTACTCCTCAAGCCCTTAAAAAGACTCCATCCTTTCAGCTCAACATCTCAAACCACACACTCAATCCCTTGCCGTCCGTGAAGATGCTGGGGGTCACAATGGACCGTAACTTGTCCTGGGAGGAGCACATTTCCAATTTAGTCAAAAAGTGCAACTCCATCCTGTTCTGTCTGTATAAAATTCGTCACCACCTCACACCCGAGACCCGCCAACTCCTAATCCAGACACACGTGTTCCCACACATATTGTACTGCCTCTCCGTCTGGGGCGGGGCCGCTGACTGCCACCTCAGCCGGGTACAAAAGGTGATAAATTTCGCGGCAAGGATCGTCTCGGGCGCGCGGGGTCGTGATCATATCTCACCGATCGTGGAGTCGCTAGGCTGGCGTGGTATACGCGACCTCGTTGCGCGCCGCGACTGTATCGGCGTCTACAGAGCCTTAAACGATCCCCGCGCCCCGGCAGCGGTCCGATCGCTATTCATCCCTCGCACCGCCGTGAGTGAGCGCCTCACGCGGGCTGCGGTGGCTGGCGCTCTAGAGCTGCCCGCTTTCCGGCTATCCATGTCGCGCAGGGCTTTTTCCTATAGGGCGGCCTCGTCTTGGAACCACCTGACGCCGGCCGTTATGGCCTCCCGGAGCCTCGCCGTGCTAAAATCCCAACTCGAAAATTGTGACGACGGTGTGTGAAAGCTTGAATTCGTACGTTTTATTAACATAGTTACCACGATTTCTTGTGTGTGTGCGATGCGTGTTTTAAATTGTCTGTCGTGTTTTTCGTTTGTATCGCCCAACTTGTCTCCCTTTCATTCGAATCGAACATTAAGCCATTTATATGGAATGATTCGCAAATACATGAACATGTAGATTGTGACTTGTGTACGTTTTTACAGGAGTGTTGGTGCGGTGCTTGTGTGGGTTTTTATGGTAATAAGCGTTAGTTTGTCGCGATTTTTTTATCAGATTGCGATGTTTTGTGACTATCAGTTAGTATGACGTGCTGAGACAATATATGACCGATGCTATTCTCCAGACGGGTGTCACTTGCCCGAACCGATTACGGTTTGTGGTGGTATGTTTCGACATGCTGAGTCGCGACATATCAGTGTCGCTGTGGTGGTATGTTTCGACATATGACCAGTGTCGCTGTGGTGGTATGTTTCGACATATGACCAGTGTCGCTGTGGTGGTATGTTTCGACATATGACCCTGGTGTCGCTGTGGTGGTATGTTTCGACATATGACCAGTGTCGCTGTGGTGGTATGTTTCGACATATGACCAGTGTCGCTGTGGTGGTATGTTTCGACATATGACCAGTGTCGCTGTGGTGGTATGTTTCGACATATGACCCTGGTGTCGCTGTGGTGGTATGTTTCGACATATGACCAGTGTCGCTCTGGTGGTATGTTTCGACATATGACCAGTGTCGCTGTGGTGGTATGTTTCGACATATGACCAGTGTCGCTGTGGTGGTATGTTTCGACATATGACCCTGGTGTCGCTGTGGTGGTATGTTTCGACATATGACCAGTGTCGCTGTGGTGGTATGTTTCGACATATGACCAGTGTCGCTGTGGTGGTATGTTTCGACATATGACCAGTGTCGCTGTGGTGGTATGTTTCGACATATGACCCTGGTGTCGCTGTGGTGGTATGTTTCGACATATGACCAGTGTCGCTGTGGTGGTATGTTTCGACATATGACCAGTGTCGCTGTGGTGGTATGTTTCGACATATGACCAGTGTCGCTGTGGTGGTATGTTTCGACATATGACCAGTGTCGCTGTGGTGGTATGTTTCGACATATGACCAGTGTCGCTGTGGTGGTATGTTTCGACATATGACCAGTGTCGCTGTGTTGGTATGTTTCGACATATGACCAGTGTCGCTGTGGTGGTATGTTTCGACATATGACCCTGGTGTCGCTGTGGTGGTATGTTTCGACATATGACCAGTGTCGCTGTGGTGGTATGTTTCGACATATGACCAGTGTCGCTGTGGTGGTATGTTTGGACATATGACCAGTGTCGCTGTGGTGGTATGTTTCGACATATGACCAGTGTCGCTCTCCAGGCCGGTGCCACCTGCGGGAGGCGCTGACGCAGCACGA